>ML820682.1:101598-120751 GCA_009831015.1 Picea engelmannii
TATCAAATTGACCATACCATTACCTTCTTTATCTGTGTACATATCATGTTGTAGTTTAATTTATTTGGGTATCAATTTTGTAAATATTATTAATAGGATTCAAATAGAATTTTTCTATAATTGAGATAAAAATCCCGACTCCATTACACATGAAATGTAGCGTGATAAAGCAATTTCTTCAGGATAATGGAAATGAAAATACATGAGAACTAAAATTCAAACATCATAAATCCAGGTCCACAGTTAATGCCCCAGAAATCAATCAAGGGATTCAACCTTTATAGAGAACTCAAACTTCAAATCAACAACATAATTCAATTTATTTATCGCATCATGAAGATCTTAAGCCCAGATCGAACTGGAGAAATCTTCTGGCAGTTGAATATACAATTTATAACTTATAGACACCTTTGGGTCGTTACCCTTGAAATGTCCTATTAATGACATCAAGCTACTGTAACCTTTTTCCAATATCACTAAATGAACACTTTAAAATATTCAATTTACAAACAAAGGTATCCTATAAGAAGCAAAAATCTAAAATCCACCTATGTAGATTGCTAATACCTAAAATCTTCTGACCTGTAGTTCAATATAGAGCACTCAAAATCTGGCTCCAAAAGAAGTTTCATCCATAATATGTTGACCTAAACCTACAAATAGATGATGATTGCAAGACCATAGAAAAGTCCACTTTGAGCCTCTATGTAACAACCCTAGTTGCTTGTTTTACTTTGGTAATTTGTTTTTTGTTTTTTTAACATTTTCAATTCTTATTTCATTTATATATATTTTTAGATTTGTTTATATAATCAATTAATAGTGCATTTGGTTTGGTTTGCAGGTTAAGCGGGAGGGACTGGAGCTAGAGCTTGGAGTTGGGAACTTGGCCCATAGAGCCCCAAATTTATATTTAACCTAATACGTTTATTTAGGGTTTTACCACAACTAAGTAGGAGTGTTTATTTAAATTTATGGGTCGATAGGTAGACCCTTGGTTCCAGATTTTGAACCAGGGCTCTGATACCAAATGTAGGGGCCGAAGACATTAAGAAAATCAATTTATCTATTAAACTTCATAATAGAGTAATATTATTGTATAATAATAACTTTGTTAACTTAAATTTAACAACATATAATAAATTTAATAACTGATTACAAACAATTGAAAAATTTGAAATACCTGAACCTGATGCTAATAATCTTCGTTTGTCTGCCACTTGACTCCTTGACCACTTCTGTTGGACATTGCCCAAAACTGTTCCTCCCTGCCAACTAGGTAGCTCCCTAGCTCTAGGATATCAATGGATATCCTGGCCCCCGTGCCCAAAACCCCCAGCAACTCCGGTGCACTATATTAATCCTACTCCATAACTTCACTTTTCTCTGCAAATCCAGAGCTCCCCAAAATTCATCCCCCCAACCTTCGTAGAATGCCTCCCCTCCAACTCCTTCCCTTCCTTATCCCTCCTTCACTGACTCCCCCCACCTCATTTACTCCCTACCTAACTCAATTATTACCTCCTTATCCCTTCGCGTTAATGCCCCTTATCCCCTTTATTTAATATCTTATCCCTTGTAGTTAATATGTTATCCCGTATCGGGTATGTAAATTAATTTAATAATATAATTTATTATCCTTCTTTTTTATTTATTTACCTTATTAATTAATGAATTAATTAATACTTCAATTAATCATAAAAATCATGAATAACTAATTAATAATAATTAATTAGTAAATGTTATTTTAATAAATAATTAAGGTTTAGCTAATCTTTTAGGACAATTATATTATTAAATTAATTATAATTAATTATCATATACACCTATTTAAGCAGGGTCGTTAAAGTGCACCGGTTAGGAAAATAGATTCATTGGTAAACAACAAAGTGTATCAGTCCAGAATAATAGCAAATAGGTAGATTCGGTGAATAAAACAACCAGACCACCAATAAAATGTTGGGGTTGCAAAGACCCTCATTTGTACATAGATTTTCCTTTAAATAATAATAGAAACTTGAAAGTACATAAAATTAAAGAAGCAACAACAGTTAATGACAAAGAACGATGTACCCATAAAATTAAAATGGACTTGGATAATTGACACGATGATCATTAGTCCACCATGGTGGAAATTAAAGGTATTACTAATAAAAGAATTGTATCTATTTTAATACACCTTCATGCAAGTTTAAGTTATGTTTCCCCTACTATAGTAGTAGACTGTAAACTCGATAAGGTTAAGAATAAGAAATATTGATTAGTACAATTAGCTACTGGGACGAAATGAAAGGTTGTAGAGTTCGTCAAAAAATTCATAATAACCATGGATGGTATGGGAACTAAAGTAGAGATGAAAATATTACCATTGGGGTCCTATGATGTACTCATAGGCCTGAACTAGATGGAAAAGCATTCAATTATTGTAAACTGTCAATTTTGTTTTACTGTTTAGATGAATTCAGTCAAAGAAGAACAATTAGAGGAATAACCCAAGTTGTGTTGGTAAGACATATTTATGTGTTGCAGTTGAAACAAAATGAAGGAAAAGCTTGTGAAATATATGTTGTGCATATAAATTAAAACAAAGAGGAAGTGATAAAAGGTTTTTTAACTGAATATCCTATATTACAATAATTTGAAGATGTATTTCGGGAAGAAATTCCAGGACTACCCCCTAGAAGGGACATAGACTTTACAATAGAATTAGTACCCGTATCTACAATGGTATCTACAACACCTTATACAATGAGTGTTCTTGAATTAAATGAACTGAAAATATAGCTTCAAGATTTAATGGGTAAACGATACATTATATCAAGTGTGTCTTTGTTGAGAGAACTAGTCCTGTTTGTTAAAAATAAGGATAGAACCTTTAGATTGTGCATTGATTATAGGAAATCAAATAAGATGACCATAAAAAATAAGTATCCTTTACCCTGTATTTATGACCTATTTGACCATGTTGGGGAGGCTAAAATATTTTCAAAGATGGGCCTACGGTTAGGATACCATCAAGTTAGGATAAAATATGAAGACATTCATAAGACTAATTTATGAACTAGGTATGGATACTATGAGTTTGTAGTGGTACCCTTTGGACTAACTAATGCACGTGCGACATTTATGTTCTTAATGAAGAGTGTGTTAAGGAAATATTTGGATAAGTTTGTGATTATATTCATAGATGATATATTGATTTATTAAAAAACCAGAGAAGAACATGAAGAACATTTAATATTGGTTTAAGAAAAACTAAGAGAACATCAAATGTACGCAAAGTTTAGTAAGTGAGTTTTATTAGGATAAAGTGCAATATTTAGGACATCTAAGTTTAGGAGAAGGGATTTTAGTTGAACCTCAAAAGTTCAAAGCCATCATAGACTTGTCGGTACCAAAGGATATCTCAAATGTCTAATCCTTTATGGGTATTATAGGATATTATTGTGGATTTATTGAAGGGATTTCAAAATTGGCTAATACAGTAACCTCCTTACATAAAAAGGGAATTAGATTCAAATGGACTCAGAAGTGTCAAGAGAGTTTTGAAAATTTAAAACAATTACTCATGACAACACCCATTTTGTGTTGAAATAATGTAACTGTGAAGAACATTCTTATTATTATTTTATTATTGGATTAAATCCCTATTGAGGATTAATCATGTCATTATTATTATTGTTGTTATTGGATTAATCCCCATTGAGGATTAATCATGTCAGTAATTGTATAAGGACCAAATCCCCTTTTGCAGATTGGTCATCGAACAATTACAAAGGGTAGAATAAGAAGTCGGCCCCAACAGTTGTTATGGAAGACCCAGAATTAATTAAAGGTGGGTTTACCCACCCAGAGTGACAGGTCGGCCCTGCCAATTGTGACCTTTCACACGTGCCAATCTTGTAGAAATAAGAGGCTAGCGCCTCACTTCAAACACACAACTCACTTGCTCATTCTCTTATGAGGCAAGCTGCAATTACCAGTTGGAGAGAGGAGAAGAAGAGTGGCACATCTCTTGGGGAGGATTTTCTGTATTGGTTTGAGTTATCTCTTGAACATTGTATAAGCTATTTATGATAAGGAAGTTTTTGCTGGGTTTTCTTCCCCTAGAGGGTTTCCCAGGATAAATGTTGTGTCTCTTGTGAATGTGTATTTCTCAGTGATATTTTTCTTATTATGATCTTATCTATTGAAATGCGAAGAACTATAGTAATGGAATAAACATTAACATAGTATCAGAGACAACTTGAATAAATCATTATTTGCAAGAGGAAAAACGTCACTGTTGCAGCACCTGCAAATTAGGGTTTTGAAAAAGTATCTCTTTTCAGCCCCCTAACCTCCTAGAAAGTTGCGCCCTCCCCACAGGATCAATTTGGCACCTAGAGCACACCTTTTCAGTGGCTGGATCTCCTAGAAAGTGAAACCCTAGTTTCACCAGAGTACCATAAGTACCAGAAAACTAGTACTAGAAGTACCAGAAGTACTAGAAGTACTAGAGTACCAGAAGTACTGGAAGCACCAGTCCAGAAATCCGCATATCAGATTTGATGGGGTAAAATTTGGATTTTCTTAGATTTGAGGACACTAGGCTACTCGTCTCAACCAAGCACACCTCTTGGGAAGGTCAAAATTTGATCTCAAGCATTTTCAATTTTTGGTTATTTTTGTTGCCGAAAGTACAAGATGTCTGCAAGAACAAAGCTTGTCGAGAAATTAGAAGGCATAGACAACTTCCATGCCTGGAAGTATAGGATTGGTCTGATCCTTGCATAGAATGACCTATTAAGATTTATCAAAGAGGAAGTGGAGGAACCTGAAGATGTCGTAGAGAAAGAGAAGCATCAAAAGGACTCAATCAGGGCTCAGAGAATCATTGCAGATTCAATCAAAGACCACCTCATCCTGTATGTATCATCAAAGAAAACCCCGAAGGAGATGTTTGATGCTCTAAGCAAACAATATGAAGGAAAGAACATCAATCAGAAGATGAATCTCAGAACTTAGTTGAAGAATACCAAGATGTAGAAAGGAGAAATGATTCAGGAATATTTCTCCCAAATCTCCAAAATAAAAGAACAGTTGAAAGAAATTGGAGACACCATCGATGAAGATGAATTTGTAATACTTGACCTAAATGGTCTCACAAGACCTTGGGATGCCTTCATCTAGTCAGTATGTGGCATAAAGGAAAAACTACAGTTTGAAAGCCTATGGGAAGAATGCACCCAAGAAGAGACAAGGGTAGCCAACCATGAAGCACTACTAGGAAGGGACGATGATCACGCCCTAGCTACTCATACAAAAGGAGGAAGGAAGAAACCCTACTTCAAAAGGGAATCTCATAAAGAACCACAACCATCAAACAAATTCAACAATCAAGAATCGCATTCAAGAAATTGTCAGAAGAAAGGACAATGCAAGGGACAGGATCTCTCATCTATACAATGCTATCATTGTGATAAGATGGGACACAAGGTGAATAATTGTCCAGTCAGAAGAGAAGAGTACAAGAGGAAGCGGAAAAGGCAAATGCTCACATTATCGAAGATGAAAAATCACCTATGAAGATGATTAAGGACCATGTCTTAATCTCAGCTCTCTCGGGATCTGTATCACCTAGAGAGGACACATGGATCATTGATAGCAGTGCATCAAAGCATATGACGGGTAAGAAAAATACTCTCTCTTGTATTTCAAAAAAGAAGTTTTCTTAGAAAGTAACTCTTGGAGATGATTATCAATATCCCATCAAGGGAATAGGAGAATCAAACTACAAGCTAGATTCAGAAAACTCAATAACAATGAAGGATGTGCTCTATGTACCGGGCCTGAAGAAGAACTTACTCTCCATATCATCTTTAGACAAGAAAGGCTATAGAGTTGCCTTCATAGATAGAGAAGTTCTTATGTGGGCTAAGGGAGAAACCTTAAATGAAGCTATCGTCATCAGAAGTAAAGAGAATGGTTTATGTAAGTTGAAGGGTCACCCAGAAACTACTATGACCCATGCCATCGAAAACTCATGCGAACTTTGGCATAGACGATTGGCCCACATCAACTACAAGGTGCTACCTTACATTTGCAAAGTTGTCACAGGTTTACCAGAACTCAAGGTTGATCAGGAAGGCATATGAAATGGATGTGCGCAAGGGAAGAACATCAAGAACCCCTTTCCAAAGAGGGACAACAAAGCAGAAGGAGCATTAAAACTCATGCATTCAGACGTGTGTGGCCCAATTCCATCATCCTCCATTAGCGAGTATGTATACTGAGTATCATTCATTGATGATTATTCTCGTAAGACCTGGATATACTTATTAAAATCTAAAGATGAAGTATTTAGTAAATTCAAGGAATTCAAAGCCTTGATAGAGAACCTTTCCGAAAGAAAGATTAAGATAATCAGGTCAGATAATGGAGGAGAATATACCTCGAAGGAGTTCATAAGATTCTGCAGAGATGTCGGGATCAAGAGGGAACTAACTACTCCCTATAATCCCCAATAAAATGGCGTAGCTGAAAGGAAGAATATAAATATTATGGAAGTTGTTAAGACCATGATTCACGATGAAGATCTTCCTATGTGCTTATGGATAGAAGCAGCTATGGTAGTTGTTTATGTGCAAAACAGACTATCCCATAGTGCACTTGGGTTCAAGACCCCAGAAGAAATGTTCAACGGAAAGAATCCAGAGGTAAGACATCTCAAAATATTTGGTTTTCCAGTGTTTATCCATATACCAAAAGAGAAAAGAAACAAGTTAGAACCCTCCAGAAAGAAGGGAATATTCGTGGGATACTGTGAGGTATCCAAGGCCTTCAGAATCTACATACATGGTCACCACCATATTGATATCAGCAGGGACGTGACCTTTGATGAAGAAGATACGCTTACGAAATCGAGAATATGCCAGCTTGAAGAGGTATATGAAGAGGAACCTGTAAATCCCAGGACAACAGAATCCGTGAGGGAAGTTCCTAGAGTTGCAGAACCTATAAGGGAAGCCGTAACTTCCCCTGATGAGGAGACTCCTGAAGATCATGATATAATAGAAGTTCAAGAAACTCCTCAAATGACCTTCTCCCATAAAATAAAGCCTTCTTGGGAAAGAGAGATTATTCAAGATGGAGAGAAGTATGGTGTTCCAGAAGGAACCACAAGACAGGTGAAAAGACCAAAGCCATTCTCCAGTTACACGGCTTTGATGTGCAATCTATTTGATGAAGAACCCACATGTTTTGAAGAGGCCATCCATAAGAAGGAATGGGAAGATGCCATGAAAGAGGAATACCAATCCATAATAAAGAATGACGTATGGGAAATTGTTCCCAGACCAAAAAGTAAGGATGTGGTATCATCAAAATGGCTCTTCAAGATAAAAGATGTTGCTGATGGAAGTATTGAGAAATACAAAGAAATATTTGTCACTTGTGGCTTTTCCTAGAAGGAAGGAAATGACTATGAAGAGACATTTTCTCTTATGGCTAGATACACTTCGATCAGAACCATTATAGCTCTTACTGCCAAGATGAAATGGAAGCTGCACCAGATGGATGTGAAGACAACTTTATTGAATGGTGTCATTGAAGAGGAAGTGTATATAGAGAAACCCCAAGGATTTGAGGTTGAAGACAGGCAGTCTCATGTATTTCGATTGAAGAAATCCTTATACGGATTGAAGCAAGCTCCCAGAGCTTGGTATGGTTGTATAGACAGTTTCTTGACGAGCTTAGGCTTTACCAAGAGTAAAGCAGATTCAAATCTCTACTTCAATATCATGGATAATGAACTAGTAATACTATTACTATATGTGGATGACTTATTCTTAACTGGAGAAGAAAAACTCATCGTTGAATGTAAACAGAGACTTGATGCAAAATTTGAAATGAAATACCTTGGCCTAATGCATTACTTCTTAGGTCTTGAGGTATGGCAGAGTCCGAAAATAATCTTCCTTAACCAGGCGAAGAACACGGTCAAAATCCTACAGAGATTGGACATGCTAGAATGCAATTCCATGAATACTCCCATGGAAGCAAAGATGAAGTTGTTGGTCGATACTTCGTCAGATTTGATAGATGACACTCTTTACAGATAGATTATTGGATCATTGATGTACCTGACGAACACCAGACCAGAGATCTGTTTTGCAGTGAACACCTTGAGTCAGTTTCTGGTAGAGCCCAGACATGTTCATTTAGTGGTTGCAAAACATGTGGTGAGGTACCTTAAAGGTACAGTGGATTATGCTCTCAGCTATGATGGAGATCATGACTTCACACTGAGTGGATATACTGATGCAGATTGGGAAGGAAGCATTGCTAACAAAAAAAACACTTCCGGATGTTGTTTAAGTTTGGGATCAACTATGATCTCGTGGCAGAGTAGGAAGCAATCCAATATTTCTCTCAGCACAGCGGAAGCAGAGTACATTGCCGCATGTTCTGCTAGCTGCAAAGCTATATGGCTTCGAAAGTTACTGACAAGCCTATTTGATTTGGAGATGAGAGAAACCACGATTCTATGTGACAATCAAAGATGCATTAAAATGACAGAGAATCCTGTGTTCCATGACAGGTCGAAGCACATAGAGATATGCTATTATTTCATCCATGACATGGTACAGAGAGGAGCCTTGAAGCTCCAGTACATTAGCGCGGATGAACAGGTTGCTGATGTGTTGACTAAGCCTCTATCTTGCATAAAGTTTGAGCACTTTTAAGATAATCTTGGTATTGTCTGAAAGGACCCTCCCTGAAAGGGGGAGTAGATGTATTCCTTTCTTATGACCTCACCGTTAGACGTAAAACAAGATGAGTCATGCTTCTGACCTCATTGTTAGACGTAAATCATGACACCGTGTGATCCTTTCTTCTGACCTCGCTGTTAGACATAAAGCAAGATGAGTCATGCTTCTGACCTCACTGTTAGACGTAAAGCATGACACCATGTGATCCTTTCTTCTGACCTCATTGTTAGACGTAAATCAAGATGAGTCATGCTTCTGACCTCGCTGTTAGACGTAAAGCATGACATTGTGTAATCCTTGCTTCTGACCTCATTGTTAGACATAAAACAAGATGAGTTATGCTTCTGACCTAGTTGTTAGATGTAAAGCATAACGCCATTGATTCCTTGCTTCTGACCTAGTTGTTAGATGTAAAGAAAGATGATTCCTCTCTTCTGACCTCATTGTTAGACGTAAAGCGAGATGTTGATGTGTTCCTTAATTTTGACCTCGTTGTTAGATGTAAAGTAAGATGAGTCATGCTTTTGACCTAGTTGTTAGACATAAAGCATGACGATGTGATTCCTTGCTTCTGACCTAATTGTTAGACATAAAGAGAGATGATGATACTACTTGCTTCTGACCTAGTTGTTAGACATAAAGAAATATGTGACTGACACTGAGCTACCAACTTAACCACTGTGACATTGAGGTAGTGTAGTATTGTGATGTGCTAGCCTAGTGCTGTGATGAGGTATCATTTTTACTGATACATATTTGATGTAGATGATGATAGCATTCTTTCGAGAATGATGATGTTTTTGATGAAGAAAAATTCTGATGACTCATAAATGTGCTAGACAATGTTTCAAGATGATATTGATGATAATGTCCTCCAGATGCCACTGATGATGCAGACCTCTCTTGCCTGATGCTAATGAAGAATACCCTTCTTGTTAAGGGGGAGTGTTGAAATAATGTAACTGCGAAGAGCATTCTTATTATTATTTTATTATTGGATTAAATACCCATTGAGGATTAATCATGTCATTATTATTATTATTATTATTGAATTAAACTCCATTGAGAATTAATCATGTCGGTAATTCTATAAGGACCAAATCCCCTTTTGCGAATTGGTCATTAGACAATTACAAAGGGCAGAATAAGAAGTTGGCCCCAACAGTTATTATGGAAGACCCATAATTAATTAAAGGTGGGTTTACCCACCTAGAGTGAGAGGTCGGCCCTGCCAATTGCGACCTTTCACACGTGTCAGTCTTGTATAAATAAGAGGCTAGCGTCTCACTTCAAACACACAACTCACTTGCTCATTCTCTTATGAGGCAAGCTGCAATTACCAGTTGGAGAGAGGAGAAGAAGAGTGGTGCATCTCTTGGGGAGGACTTTCTGTATTGGTTTGAGTTATCTCTTGAACATCGTATAAGCTATTTATGATAAGGAAGTTTTTGTTGGGTTCTCTTCCTCTAGAGGGTTTCCCATGATAAATTTTGTGTCTCTTGTGAATGTGTATTTCTCAGTGATCTTGTTCTTATTATGGTCTTATCTATTGAAATGCAAAGAACTATAATAATGGCATAAACATCAACATTTTGAAGATAGTAGATCCACATAAGGACTTTGTAGTATCCACAAATGCTTCATTATAAGGATTGGGAGGTGTATTGTTACAAGATAATTATGTAGTTTCTTATGAATCGCGAAAGTTGAAACCTCATGAAACCAACTGTGCAACTCATGAAATGGAACTAACTACTATTGTACATTCTTTAAAGATGTGGCGACATTAGCTTTTGGGTAGAAGGTTTTTGTTAAAAAACAACAACATCAACATTAAGAATTTATTTGAATAACCAAATATAAATGGAAGGAAACAAAGATGTTTAGCTTTCCTAAGAGAATACGATTTTGAAATACAACATATTAAAGGAAAGGAAAATAAATTAGTAGATGCACTTAGTAGGAAGTTAAATGCAATTTTTAGCAGCAATGTACAATCTGATTTGAAACAAAAAATCGTGGTAGTGACATAAAAGGATGAGGAATACCAGAAAATTCAAGAAAACTATCAAAATAGTAAGTCAAATGAGGAAGAAACAATTTTTTGTTGTAATCAAGAAGGCTTAGTTATGTACAAAACCATAATTTATGTTCCAAACAACACAAAACTGAAGAATTTAATATTAATGGAAGTACATAAGAAGCCTTATTATGGAAACCTGGGTTATCAAAAGACCATCAAAACCCTAAATAAATAATATTTTTGGCTAGTAATGATATCAAAAGTAGCAGAATATTTGGCTAAATGTCTTGAGTGTCAACAAGTTAAGACTGAGCACAATCATCCAACAGGTTTACTGCATCATATACCCATTCCTGAGTGGAAATGGGAAGTGATTAGTATGAAATTTATTATAAGTTTACGTACAACCAGGAAAGAAAATAACTTTATAATTGTAGTAATAGATAAACTTACCAAAGTTTCACATTTTATTCTAGTAAAATCTACTCACAAGGCTTTAAATATTGCACAAATGTTCACGAAAGAGATTTTCAGGATGCATAGTTTACCTAAAACAATCATTTCAAATAGAGACATAAATTTTACCTCTAATTTTTGGAAGGCCTTGTTCAATGGACTAGACACACAACTAAGTTTTAGCACCACTTATCATCCTCAAACTGACAGTCAGAACGAAATGACTAACTACATAGTTGAGGATATGTTGTTCAATGGACTAGACACACAACTAAGTTTTAGCACCACTTATCATCCTCAAACTGTCAGTCAGAACGAAATGACTAACTACATAGTTGAGGATATGTTGTGAATTTATGTTATGGATTTCCCAACAAAGTGGGAGGATTATCTTCATTCAATTGAGTTTGGATACAATAATGGTTATCGGTCTTCCTTAAAAATGAATCTTTTTGAAGTGTTATATGGAAAAAGGTGTTGAACCCCTCTCATTTGGGACAATCCAATTGACAAAATCATTTTAGGACCAGGCATGCTAAAGGAAATGGAGACCATTGCTTAGAAAGAAAAACAAAAATTGAAAAGTGCACAACATAAGTAGAAGAGATATGCAGATTTAGAAAGGATGCATACAAAATTCAATGTTGGATACCATGTTTACTTAAAATTAAAACCTAGAAATAATTCATTTAAACTTGGGAAAAGTTCTAAATTGTCACTATGGTGTTTTGGGCATTTTTAAGTGCTTTCCAAAGTAGGACCAATAGCCTACCATCTTGCACTACGATCAAATTTGAAAGTACACAATGTATTTAATGTTTCATTTCTAAAGAAATGTGTGCATGATGTAATTAATATTGTTAATTGGAATGTTATCTAGGTCAAGCTAGAAGGCGAGTTCCAGGTGGAATCTCTACACATTCTCGACAGGAAGGAAACTTCTATGCTATGTGGATAATGAATGTCAATGAATGTGGATGAGTGGCTTAAGAAGAATACCTCAAGGAAGGAATCTCCAACAAGGTAACAAGAGTGAAGCTACAACAAGGTATTGGAAGGTAAATCTACAACAATGTAGAAACAGAGTTCAACTACAACAACATCAAGCAGATTTCAGAGGAAAGATCAAGGAAAAGTTTGGTCATCACATTCATCAAGAAGGAGAAGTCGTTATTGTGGAATAGAGCCATCGCTCAGGTTAAAGTGAATTAGAGGCACTTTAGTACTGAGGATGTCGCTTAAGAAATGGAAGAAGCTATGAGGAAATATTATCCATTTATGTTCGAGATATGAGATGCTCAAATCAAAACACGAGGACATTGTTCGGTTCAAGGGGGGAAGGATGTAATATCCCTCCATTTAAAATATTTGAATAATTTAAAATTTGAGTTATTATGTTGAGAAAGACCTAAATCTAACATTATATCATCGTAAACATTGGATGGTGAGAATGGTTTTGTAAATACTATTTTAAATTTATTTTATTTTACTTGAGAAAAATTGATGATAGAATTTGGTTATAATAGAGTAATTCATTATTCCATGGGATATAGAAAAGGGATAAAAACCACTAGGGTAAATATTGTCCATGACAACAAATGTAAACCTACTTGCAAAGATGTGGGATGTGAGGGAAAAGACTAGCACAAAGTTAGGCCAAGACTCCCGAGGTTTAGGGATGAAGATAACTTGAAAACAAAGACCTAGGAAAGATATTATTCTTCTTGGTAACATAAGAGGAAAGACAAGTATAGAGGAGGCAGGATGTTGTTGAGTACTTGTGTAGGAATTGAGCAGCAATTGAACTTGATTGTTCTTGAGAAAGAGTGAAGTTCTGGAATTTACCTCGAAATGATTATTGAAATTTTCAGTTCCTGTGGAATAAAGAATTAGGCTCGGTGGTGACATGAGAAAGTAACTTGGTTGCTCTAGTTTATGGTTGGGAGGAACTGGATTCTCTCCTTAGTTTGTCCCGAGTTTGAAAAAGATTGAGATATTATTATTTCCTATTATTACCCATTAGTAAAAGAAAGATAGCATTGCAACGATATATTTTCTATACTTACATAGTGCAAAATTTATTTATTTTATCATTAGTAAAAGAGATAGTATTATTAAAAAATATTTATGGTATTCATAGTTTAGAACTAGTTTCAAATGATAATATTACTAATCTTTATAAGTGGAAAAAGAAAGATAGGAGGATGAGAAGGTAAACTATAACATTATCATATTTTTGTATTATTCGTCAAAAATTTAAGATTATGTAAAGGTGTATATATAATTTCATTAAATATCTTATGGAAGGTTGTGATATTATAAAATGACCATGTGTGAATGGAAAAAGATATATTTAAACATTGTTTATTAGTAACTATGATGTAGAAAAGAAAAATAATTGTTGCTCAGAAAAATACAGATATATAGAGGTATTCATAGTAATATCACAAAGAGGAAAATTGTAAACTGGTTGGATTTCTTTTTCCATTATAGAAGAATAATCCATCGTTTAAAATTATGCGAAAATAAAACAATATTTTCTTTTACAATTAAAGAAAATAAGTTATCATATGCTTTCTGGGTTAATGTCATACAATGTTTACCTTGCTGAAAAATATAGCCTTGATATAGCACCAATAAATAAACACTATGGGTGTAAAATTTATTTATTTATAAAAAAAGTAGAGAATGTATAATATTCAGGATCCAAAGAGAGATCAAACTTCACAAAAATGAAAAACTTCACAAAAATGAAATCTATGGAGATTATACAAGGCCATCATTAACAAAGCTCTCTTCCAAATAATAAATAGTAAACTAGATTAATATACTATCTAAATAGAAGAGTTAGATTGTTTCCATTGAAACCCTAACGAGTGTGCCATTACATGAAATAAAGAAAAGTATCAACAAAACCCTTGATGGGAAAAATGTTAGAATCTATACAATTCCTTTCGTTTCGTTTAATATTTAAACACGTCATGGAGGATACACAAACACAACCATCAAAGTATCAAAAGGTAAAACAAAAAGATCTACACGAATGTTAATGTTACAATGTGAGGAAATTTGGTTTGGGCGACGCCTCTGTTTGAAAAACCGTGTGAGATGCAACTCCAGACTGATCTTGCTACCATTGTTTTTACGGGCATTCAAGTTGGGTAAAATAAATACTTGTCTTGTGGGGTTTCCACTTCTGTGTGCGCTTAAGGGAAAGTAATGTATCCATACATAAAAGGGTTTTGATTTTATTAAATACGAACTATAAATATGCTAAATAAACAAATCCTTGGGAGACGAGAAATGAAGCTACCTTAATAGCTTAGTTATATATTCCAGCTGATCGGTTTTGGAATAACGACCTCTCCTTTTGGAGACAACCTACAAAGTCTTGGATGAGAATACCAATGAGGATGGGAAGAGATATGCAACAAAATATAACTAAATTTTTTGTCCACTCTACTAAGTTTTTTGGTTTAAGTTTTTTGGTTTAAGTTTTTTGGTCCCATTTGTAAGAAGTTGTAAGCTTTGCTATAGGCAAGCTTTGTTCCTCATGTTCAGTAAGCCCTGATTGAATCAGGTCTACATAGGTCAATATGTGATCATGTAGCATGTATTCTTGGTTTCAACCAACATGAAGCGTTAGCCATGATACATCACAACTATCCCTAGTTTCGAGCAGCTTGAGACGTTGGCCAGAAAGAATGTGGTATTAAATCCACTTTGGTAAAGGAATGTGGTATGAAGTCCACTTTGGTAGATACAAGGGTGTCTACTCGTATGCTAACTTGATGATTGTATCAGAGAATTTGAATCTTCCATTGATAGGGTAAATGTGAGATATTAATCTCAGAGTCATGACCAAGTTTTGTTTAAAGGGGAGTGTGAAGTCTATTGCATTATTGCATTGGACACTAGTGATAATGATAATGATAGTGATAGTTTTTCCTGGATGTAATTAAAGGGGAGTGTTAAGGAAAATACATAATTACATCATTAACTAGTTAGTTGGTTAGTTTACTATTATAGGAGTTGCTAACTCCATAATGTCTTGTAACCATATTGTGTAACTGTACATGTTCATATTAATAGAGTACACATCCATAGTGTAGTGTACTGCATCAATTTTGTCTCTGCTTAATCTTTTCATTAAACATGTAATGTAAGAGATTTGAAATAATAGTTAAATCAAAGTAAGAGCTTTAAGCTATGTCATAAATAATCATTAATTCATAGACTAAATATGCTCTAGCTTCCAAGAAAGATCCACTTCTTCTCTTTAATCTAAAAATTTTGAATAGACAGGGAAGCCATAAGACATGAAAATACGTTAGAATCAAATGGTGAGAAGAATTGACTTCTCTCAGGCTTTTCAAACCATCTGGCACGCATTACAGCTGCGTGGATAGACAATTCAAGCCATCACTCGACTGGAATATTGAGATCACTATCAGTTCTGGGTGGAGTAGGTACACTTTGAGATAATCATTAATAGTTTACATATGTGTTACAGCTGGACTCAATTATGCTTGGAACCCTTCACGGGAAGCATCTATGGGTTTAACCTTATACCTAGCAAATCACTTACCATTTCCTATTGTGGTTCAATAACAAGTGTTATACTTAAATTGAGTACAAAAATTGATGCATAAAAAAACATGAAGAATCAAATGAACCATATTATACCTTAAAGGTAATCATACGCCTAACTAGAAGAATGGGTTAAATGTTATAATAAGTATTACCTAGTTTAAATTTGACAATGATTATGGTCTTACTATAATAACCAATCCATAGGAAATGAAAAGTACTTTCACAAGGATTCTAAGTAACGTCTTTAATTAAGAAACTTTTAGGTCGACATATTCCACAAAGTCGTCCAGATTTTGAATAAGAATTTTATTTCTAAAAGCAACAGATAGGGTAAAAGTTATAGTTCCAATAAATACCTCCATACAATCACACATAGATGTCAAGGGGAAGAGGAGTATTTCCTATTGCGACGAGAGTCTTGTTAATGTTAAAGATGAATATAATCATCGAAAGTAATTTCCTTGATATCAGAAGTAAGACATTTTTACATGTCATGATGAAGCGACATGACAATAAACAAAAATATTGAATCAAATGGAGCATAAGTTTAACCTCGGTTTGCTAATAATGATGTAAAAAATAATAGTGTTAGTGGTATATTAGTTTGAAAAAAAATGTTTGAAAAAATTAGGAGACATTACAATTGATGATGAGCATTTTTCAGCATTGAAGGCATTTAAGATACATCTCATAATTTACACACATAAGAGCTTAAAATACAATATGATTGGAACAAGAAATACTAAACTTATTGATCTCCTTATTAGAGAAGTTATAGAATAATTCCATAGTTGTGACCTCAGAAGCCAGAAAGTGAAAAAATGGTAAGTTGGCGGGTCCTCCATTATAGGGTGTGTGCAGGGGAAATGTGAGTATAGGACAAGACAAGAACCACTCCAAAAGAATGATGTTGTAAGAAGAGGGTAAAGAGAGCCATTTTTGGGCATTGTAGTTCAACATTGGAGACTCACTAACAACACACGAATTTCCCAGATTGAGGACAAGGGCTAAAGAGTAACATTTCATTAATTATCTTCACACTTTTTCACGACAAGCAAATATTTGAGTGTGGGGGAGAGATTGGGAGGCCTCTTAGGCCCTTCTAATAACTCATCATACATTATACGCTAGAATAAGAATGTATGAATACATGTAATAATGTAGGTAAATGCATGTAGAGGATAAATGCAACCTAAAAAAGGATTAGTTGGAGCTCGTATAAATGCTCAGACCATATTTCTTTTTGTATAAATTCTCATGAATATTGAATACAAACTCAGTTGGTTAACCTTCCCACAAATCTCTCTCTCACTATTAAATATGACCAAATTTTCCACACTTTGTCATTGCTATTACGACACTTATCCATTGCACTTTCCACAAAATCGGGTGTATGTAACATCCTGCGCTACTGAGCACACTTTTACTAACCTATTCTTTGAGGACACTTGCATGCAAGTGATCCGGTTATGGTACACTATGATTTCATTTCGATTATGGATTATACATTATGATGATGATGTGTTGTGACTTATTGTTATTTGATGTATATATATTGGTAGGTGCTATTGACATTTTTTCCTGAGTGTGTAGGACACATGACAGGTTATGAATGATGATGACATCAATGGACTTCCTTGGACTCCAGATTGAGTGAGGGAGTGAATTGTATTCGATTGAGTAATAGAGTGAATTGTATTTTAATTGAATATTTCATTTTATGCACTTGTGACATATCATTGATTACAATATGATTTATGTGTATGGATTATTGACATGGGTTTTATCAATGGATGGAGGCTTGACGATGCTTGCTAATTCAACTCACATAAGAAGTAGAGGGGCCATGCAGAAAAACTAGAAACTGAGGGAGAGTTGTGGCAACGTCCTTGTAATAGGTTACTAGCACTCATATCATGGCTTGAATGGTAGGTTAACGATTACCTAGTTTGAGCGGTCCACGATGTCGTGAGGGAAGACCGAGATAGTCGCTCAAGAAGTTTCTAAGTAGCACACAATAAGGCAGATTCATTATTCCTTAGAAGCCCTAAGTGTCTCACAAAGTCAACCGAGTGGAGTGTTGATTCCAATGGTCGGACAAAATTCCAAAACCAGTCAAAGACGAGTGGCATCCTTGGAGCACGGACGTGCGCCTAGAAGAGAACGTCATGTAATTAAAAAATCTAGTCAATAAATCTAGGTGGCCTAGAAAACATTGAATTTATTAGACCTTTTCGGATTGAAAATAATTAAGTAAACAATGAATTTATTAATTATAAATCTCAATAAAAGTCTAAGCCTGATTCTAAGACTAATCCTAAGTCTAAGTTTAGTTAGGGGACTAAATTAAAATATTAAATCAATTAAAAGAATTGAGATAAATCAATTTAAGGAAAAAGTGAGAAAAAAATATAAAGATTGAATAGAATGCACATGTGGGCATGAAAATAACAAAATGAATTTTTAAAATAGAAAAAAATAAGTTATGAGAGAATAGGTGTACACATAGAATAATATCTAGAGTCAAGCTACCACTAGTCTAACTAGAAGAAGACTCATAATCCAACTCTAACTAAGATCTAGTTAGGAGACACTCATTAAATGAGAAATTCAAGAACAAAGGGACAACTAAGAGAGAAAATAGGAACATAGTGGGGAATGCAAGGAATTCACTTTTTAAATAAAATAAAATTGGTAATTAGCTGTGCAACTTGGGGAGAGTGTGACAAGTATGTGGGTGAATAATACTAATTAATTTAATTAAAAAATTAATTAATAGTGCATGTGGACATGTGTGAGTGAGGACATTTCTATAAAACAAAAGGTGTAGAAGGGAAATAGATCTAAATTATTCTTAGTAAGGTTATGCTGCCAAAATTATTATGGACTGTGTTTTACCTATGACAGTTGGGATACCAAGGTTGAAGAAGGAGTGGAAGCTCTTCCTTGTGAGACAAGCTTGGAGCTATTGCATTTTGGTTTTTCTGTGTGGCCCTTTGCGGTTGGGGGGCAAAGGGGGAAGAAGAGTACCCCTAGCATTCGCTTGGAGGTACCGGTGAAGTCTAGGATTAGCAAGACGAAACAAGGAGTAGGTGCGCAAGATTTTTTCAACTTAAAAATCATATTCATCAATCAACCATTTTGGGTCACCGTATTTATGTGTACAAATATTTATTGGTTAGCATATCATAATTTTACAAACCCAATAGGCATGTGAAACAATCTTAGTTATTGACGTTTAAAATCTAATCGTTATTGTAAAAATAATTCTATAGTATATTGTCATCTTCACAATTGTTTTGATTTACATCCTTGCATAAAATTTTGT
>ML820682.1:128331-140323 GCA_009831015.1 Picea engelmannii
AGTTTGGAAAAACACTTAAAAGAGAACTCTCTCAGTTCCTTTTTCGTACAATAGTCTAACGAGACCGAAAAAGGGGTAAACTATCGCTCGAAAGACGCCCTTTCTGACCTTTTAACGAGTGTGAAAGGAAGCAAGGTCACTCGACAATCTTTTCATATTTAGAGAGTCTGAAAAGAGTTTAAAGATAACTCCAGGGGGGTTCCTTTTTCGTGTGTTCGTGTATCCGTACGGGTCCGAAAAAGAGATAAAAGTTTACCCGGTTGCATTCTCATGTATTTACGAGCACGAGGAAGAACAAAGAATAAGCTCGGTATGCCTCCATCTTGAAAGCTGGTGACTTGACACTAGAATGATCATCAAAGGCTGGAGACATGCCCCCCAAGCTTCAATTCATTCACTGACTTTGAGGTTGTCACCAATTTCTATGCTAGATAGAGAAAAAGGATACAGGTGGATGAAATGAAGGTTAAAAAATGATACCTAATGAAAGACTCGACTCGACATCTACGAGATCTGGCGAAAGACTCAACTTGAAGGGAGAGGTGATTGTTTCATTTTTTAACGAGCTTGACACAGGAAAAGAACTATGCTCAAGACCTCTGTTTCATTTTTTAACGAGCTTGCCACAAAGAAGAGAAACTATGCTCGTGACCTTTGTTTCATTTTTTAACGAGCTTTCCATAGAGAAGATAAACTATGCTCGTGGTTGCTTCTTGATCATGGCTTCCGAGAGGATAATGCTCTGGAAGGGTACCATGTCAAGGGACAAAACTCGGTCATGGCTTCCAAGAGATCGTCGTCGGATGGAAGAGAATCACTCTGGAAGGAACACATGTTGAGGGTCGTGACAGGGGTAAGGAGATCAGGCTCCAATAACCCTACCGAAGAGATCACCATGTCAACTACCAGATCCAAATCATCGAAAGTTGAGGTCATGGGAGACAACGCTACATAATTGACATGCGGCAGGGGTGATACTGTCTGCATATAAGAACCACTTAGGGAGGTAACCCAGTTAGGGCCAATGAATGAAAGTTGATCAATAGTCACAATTCTTCCATTATGAGGGAAAGATATCACACGGAAAAGAGTGGATACAAGAGCTTTCATAGCATAGACATAATCCTTCCCAAGGAGTAAAGTGAAATCCAAGGGGTCTTGGACTACCATGATATCGATAAAGATAGTTTTCCCTCCCAAAGTTACAAGAAACTGAGGAAGGATCCCTAAAGGTTGACTAGTTCTTCTGTTAAAAGCTAACAGATTCTGTGTAACCGGCACAAGCTGTGGACAACCCAAAGCGTACCAAGCAAAAGAAGACAAAATACTAACGGACTCACCTTCATCTATCAGTGTTTGAGGAACGTCTCAACCACAAACCTGTACAGTAATCTGAAAAGGAATGTGAGAGGGAAGACGAGGTCTAGTTAGCCCACCCCAATCCAAAAGGATGGCTTCAGTACTTGGAGGGGGTTTCGCAAGAGAAGGAGGAATGCCCCCCGGCATGGTAGAGTCTGTATTAACTAGAAAAACGTGGGCAGTATCGGGTTTACTCTCTAGAGGGAGAGTAGGATCGAACAATGATGGGATCGGATCGACCACACAGGCACTCTTCAAAGGAAGAGTGGGATTGACCGATGATGGAATCGGATCAACCACTTTGGCACTCTTCAAATGAAGGGTGGGACTGAACGAGGAAGGGACTGGTTCAGTCACTTTGACATTCCTTAATGGAGGAATGGGATTGACTGATGGTGAAACTGGAATGACCACTTTGGCACTCTTCAGAGGAAGAGTGGGACTGATCGAGGAAGGGACTGGATCAGTCACTTTAGCACTCCTCAATGGAGGAATGGGATCGATCGATGGTGAAACTGGATCGACCACTTTGGTGTCACCCTCTAACGGGAGAGTGGGATCGACCGAGGATGAAAACAGATCAACCACTTTGGTGTCACTCTTTTGATGAAGAGCAGGGATGATTGATGATAGAATTGGATCAACTACTTAGGTTCGTGGTTCAATCGAGGAGGAAACTAGATTGACCACTTGATCAAACAGACTGACCGGGGATGGAACCATATTGACCAGTCCATCAACCAATGATGGGTTGGAGGAAAGCTTACGATAACCTTTTGGAAGTTGAAGTTTTTCCAAAAGAGAAGAATCCTCGTCCATGCGAGGACAAAGGTGAGAGTAATGATTACCTTTACATAACATGCAAGGGAACTTGGCAGTTTTCTTCTTCTTACCAACCTGAACATCACTAGTTGATGGGGTATCATCGACATGACCGATAGAGGCCAATGATGTGGAGGACCACATTTCTAAGACCTGGGTAAGACCAGGGCAATCCCTCAGAAAGTGGTCACCCTTACAAAGGCTGCAAGGGAACTTGGGTTTTGGATTCTTCATTTTAATCTTGTTGACCTCATCAACACTCCCAGTACTATTAACAATAACTGGTTTCTTAGAGCCAACATCTGATGTTGTTGGGGTCTTGGTCCTTTTCGGGCTCTTCTTCATCTTCTCTTTCCATTTCTTCTTCTTCTGATCAACCTGGCTACTTGCTTTAGAGCTTTCACTAGGCGAAGAAGGAGAAATGGAAGTGGACTTGATGGACAAAGAAGGCGAAAAGTCGACATGAGGTTGATGTGTGGTTGGTGTATTGACATCCAAAGTATTAGGTGCAACTGAAACATTGGGAGAATTCGGGATCACCGGAGTGGGGAACAACCAAACTGGTAATCCGATAGTGAGTCCTGGAAGACTCAGTGTGGCAATATATGGAGGACCAAAGTTTCCAAAAGAAGGAAAAGTATAAGGTTCCCCAGAAGAAGGGGTTCCTCCATCGGTACTCCCAGGATTCTATGCCATTATCACTGACTCGACCTAAGGTCCACTAAGTAAAACAAACAACACACGCTAAGAATCTAAGAAGCAAACAATCAAACAAACCTTCCTACGATGAAACCACTAGTTGGTGATGAAATCCAACATCGCAAGATCAAAATAGGAAGGGGCGGGGATAAAGCAGGTGGATCAGTTACATTGGCGACCTGCTTAACGGACTTATGCCTTGGTGCAAGCTTCCACGCAGTAATTGTGGATTTACCCTCCAAGGAGCCCGAGTGAGTTTGACCAACGTCTGTTCCAGGTACAGTGAGACTTCCCTTCACCGTCACCTTGTCTAATACCCTAAATAATATGGCTACTAAGGTCACCAACTCGTAGCTAGCCCCTGGGCGAGTACAATCGACGGTCCAATTGGAACGTATGGGCAGGATAACAAGTCTGAAATCAACTAAAAGGTTTCCACGTAGTAATTGTGGATTTACCTTTAAGCGATCCCCATAATACGATCTGACCACCACAATCGGTTAAACCACGGAGGGTTAGTCCCCGTAGCTCACCCGAATGAGATCTCGTGCATAACCCCTGTGTGAGAGGGGGATCCCAGGCAAACTAATATGACAATTGGATTTTACTCTCCTACCACAAGATACTAAGTTTGTTTGATATCTTTGGAAATTTATCCTTTCAACCTATTCCAAAGCCCTACACCTTAAAATAATGTAGGTTTTCTAACAAAGATGTAAAAAGTCTGATAAATTTTAGTTAAGCGTTGATTTTAATGGCTGTTGTTTACTCAGAGGGTGTACGGAAGTGAAATTGATGGAATGATGACTCAAATCCCAAAAATATGAATGAAATATGATAAGAAATCATTTCTTCTCGATGAATATCTATTTAAGGGAAAGAGGAAGAGTCGTTTTCACTATCAAACACTTGATAAGTGATGTCCTCAATCAATTTTTTTCTCAATCAAATCCAATATGATGCTACAACATTTTGGAAATGCAAACCAATATGCAAACTAATCATTAATATGTACTTTTGTCGTTTGTATATGAATAATGATTAATTCAAAACAATGCTTGTCTTGCTAATTATCTTTTTGGATCAATGAAAATCAGACCAACACAAGCAAGAAATGTACAAACAATACACCCTCTCACTGTGATCAAAACGAGAAGCGAAAGAAAAGGAACAATCAAAGAAGAATCAATAACTTCACACCAAAAGAAATGTCAAAGAACAATGATCTTAACTAAAACCCAAATGAAAAGATTTGTAGGCCTTTGATGACTTTCACTAGAGTTTTTCATTCAGTCAAAAAGCGAGAAAGACAATGCATGGGTTTCAGACTCCAAATGGTAGAAAAACTCAGCAACAATAGTGAAGAAGGCTACAAAATCCAAACAACAAGATGTTTTCTCTTCAAGAAAAAGACAGATGTCAAGGCTGGAAAGAAGAAGGATTGACTCACAAGGTTACCCAACAAGAGAGACACAGAGGAAAAACCCAGAACAAGTAATTCTGGAGGGTTTATTGGCCAAAAAAGGGCTGGAGCTCCATGTAAGGCTATTAGGGAGCGTTGGCGCTCTGTTAACACAGGGACAGGGGCGTCAGGTTCAAAAACTCCCAAAAAATGTCAAAAATTCAAAAATTGCAGTTCAATTTCGACAATTAGGCTGGGTGTGATGGGGTAGGGAGACAATCATCTTATGAAACCAATCAAAAGAGGAGTGAACTAGGTCTGAAATGATCGAGGGGTAAAACAAGGTCTATGAGGAGAAATCAAAACAACAAGTTTCAATTTGAGGACTCCCCAGTGGAGTTGCCAGTTTCTATTGTAGGAAAATCTCCCTGTGGACAGGTAGATTGCCTCAAAGAGATAGACCCCACTCTAAGACAAAAAGTGCTTAACATGGACACTGACTTCCTTTCAAATCCATACAAACTAGCACACGAGAAGGAAGGAGAATAAAAATACCTTTTTATCGATGTTTGTCCCTGCATGCTCCAAATCGAGCTCTGAACTCTTGCTCCTCGCTGAGTCCTGTAGACAAACAAAATACGATCGCTTCCTACTCTATTGATGTTAGCTTGAAAACAGATCTATCTATCGATGATAGGTTCATGTGAGATCAGACACAAACTAGAAATAAACAAGCCAAGCATGTCATATTGATGAGAATAATGACAACAGTACTTACAATCGTAGATGTGAATGCAACAGCTTCGTCAAGTCCCCTTTGTCTAACCCTTTCTCGAAAGATCCACAACCTGGATGATAGTATCTTCACTGATCACTTCTCCCTTGACTGACTGTGTGTTCCCTATGAGATCATAGGTTTGATGCTAGCAATTCTTCCCCTGTTCCAACACCACTTATAAGATCATAAGTTTGGTGTGATTCTCCTTTTTCCAATCCCTCTTTCACCATTAGAAAGATTGCTTATATAGCCTTGGAGAGGCTTTAACCACTTGATATATCCTTGGGGAAGTTGAGGATTTGCCTGATTTAGTTGAGGACCTACCCTATGATCATGGCTATACTAGGGATTCGAATCCAACTGCCTTCCAAGAATGAAAGGATCCTTCCCCCATTCATCTCAACAACTTAACAACTGCCTAGAATAGGTAGCGCTCCCTCAAAAGTACCATCAGAGAGTTGTAGCGCTCCCTTGTAGGCTTTAGGGGGGCACCAACGCTCCCTCAAAAGGGCCATGGGATCTTTATAACGGTCCTTGATAGTGTAAGGGGGAGCATCAGTTCTCCGAGATAGTGTAAGGGGGAGCGCTCCCCTTCAAAAACTCAGTTTTTGAGGTGCTTTTAGATGGAAAAAGGTTTGCAAGCCTGCTAACTCATTTCTCCTCTTCCAAATCAAATGTTTGAGGTGTTTCAAGTGTCCTTCTCATGTCATTATAGGCATGACATAGGCATCATGGTAGTATGCTTCCCTGACACTTTACGACACTTGTGAGAAACACGCAACACTTGCGACCCTGTGAGAAAAATGTGACACTTGTGACCTTTGTAATGACGACACTTGCGACACTATCAAAGTGAGTAATTTTTACGTGTAACACAAGCCTTGTGCTTCCAAAAGGCCTAGTACCAGAACATTACTAGGTGGAAATCGCAGTTGACATTCTTTGATAGAAACAGTTGCGGAAATCGACAGGAATGTGCTATTGCAAAAACTAAATAGGATGACATATAAAAAAAATTCCCCTTTTGTAGCTTAACAATTGGGAAGAGATTTCATAAGAAATTAACCTTCCCCAATAAAAAATGGCTTTTTCGTTGACTGTGAAATAAAAAATGTAAAGAGCCATACGGGAAACAGTAGTTGTAGATTCCTGTCCCATTATCCTTTTAAATAGCCAGGCAATTTTGTGAAAAGGATTTTTAAGTGAACTAACCTGCGTGCTTGTAATATCTTCAAGACCTAGATCTGGGTTTTCCAAAAAAAGGGGCAAGAGGTCCAATCCATTATTATACTTTGCTAGGAACTATTTTCAATCTTCTCCTTTGAACATCAATGTTGGCTCAGGCAATTTCAGCATCTGCCGGAAGAGCTGAGGTGACAAAGAAATAGAAGAGCGGTCATGCAGTGGAATAATTATTTTCTGTGAATTAAATTTATCGGCACACCAAGATACCAAGTCCTTATAGTCAAAAACCTCAGGGACACATCCTGCATGAGCAATCTCGAAGGTCCAAATTACTTGGTTCTCTGTGGCAGAGGTTGAGTAATAAGAAAATGTCCTAGACCAGTGGAAGTTCTGGTCGTGACGACCGAAGATGTTCACTGTATCTCCACAGAACTGGTGTGGAACTGATGCCATAGTTTTATGAGAAGGTTGCTTTGCTTCAGATGTTGGTTTAAATGAACAGTCACAACAAATAATGTAACTTTTTTCTAAATCTTGGTTAAATGCTTATGAATGGGAAAGCTCCTCGAGCCTTTCACTGACTAATGACAATCGGTATTGGTGGTGCATGATGAACTGTTAGGAGTAAAGTTTATTTATTTCATATTTAGAAATGTGAAGGTGGTGGGTGCGACGAAGAGAAATTAAGGAATGGAGGTTTCTTGAATGTGTGAAGGCCATGTGGTGTGAAAGGGATTTCATGATTTTGAAATGAACACTTGGAAGGGACAATATAATCTCCCCACAAATTTTGGTTTAATGCGCATGAATATGAGATTTCCTTATCCCTTTCGCCCATCAATGACAATATATATGGTTTCTACATGATGTCTTGTTAGAATTAAATGCCAGTAATTCCATATTTAGAAACAAAATATGTCTATATATATAAAAAAACCTTATATTTTATTTTATTGTAGAGAAGTGCTAAGGTGACGAAGATGGCGAAGAGCAATCAAAGAATGGAAAGTTCTTAAAAGCGGTTGGACGTGATTCAAAAAAGGGTTACGGGGATAGTCAGGAAGAGATCATGAAGGGGGAGTTCAATGATCGGTTTGTATATTTGTGGAATTTCGGAAAAATGGCTAAGTTTGGAATAGGGAAATTGCTAATTGCATGCGTAGAATAAGATCTTATACATAATTTCCAACTGCTAATTCCAAAAGGACACTGGGAGAGGAAACAACGACTACGAACTAAATATTTCTTCAACCCGGCAAAGGGACGATTCCCTAAAGAAATTTGAACAAATGGCGAAGTATGGAAAGTGGACAGATGGGCTTCAAAATGGGTTAACAATAGTTCCAGTAAATATGCGAGGAAGCGGTGGCTAAATTGTATTTCTTGAAAGTTTTTAGTGCAAAAAATGTGCATCACGAAAAAGGGCATGATAGGTGGACCGTTATATGGAAAAGGGTAAAATTTCATGTTTCAGAATTTTTGAGTGAAAAATGTGTAAAATGGAAGAGATCATGAAAAGGGCATGATAGGTCGACCATAATATGAAAAAGGGCATGATATAAGAATGGTTGAAAATTTGTATATCTATCAATTTGTATATAGCAGAGCTACGAATGGTGTTTGGAGGTCTTGGAAAAGTAGAGGTGTGATGTTGATGCAGCCAGTGAGGTCCTCCTGTCAATTTCTATATGGTAGAACTCTGGGTGGCAGTTGTGCGATAGGGAACAATAGAGGGTCAATTTAAAGAAATGGGAAGCGGTGGTTGGAAATGCATGAATTGGGAAAATAAAAAGGCGGAAGACATTTTTCGTAAGTGCGAATTGGTTTCAAAGAAGCCCCATTGTTGCAAAATCATGATCTACTGGTTATCAGGAAATGCGTTGTTGAAGATTACATTTTATTGCAACGTGCGCGTGTAGTTATGTTCTTGATACATTATTCCATGACTATAACATACCAACTGAAATAGTGAACTTTGTTTTGTACTAATTAGCATTAAAAATTAATAATTTCATCTCTAGAAACAAGAAGAATGATTTTGTTGGAACATTTTACATTGGTATTAGTAAACAAAATATCGAAGAAGTATGAGAGCACCGAAGTATGCCAATTAGAACATGCATGAAACCTAGAAAAGTGGCAGAGACGAAGATTCCAAGGCCAAAATTTCGTAATAGAAAATCCATTTAAAAAAATAAGAAAAGTACTGAGTATTGTACATATATGCTTAGAAATTAGATCCAATTCTTCGATTGTAAACATTGAAGGTATCTCCGACAAACACAGGCATCGGTTTCGCAGTATGCAAGATCTTGGAGTTTTCTCCTCGATTAATCATCCTCTGCTGAAATTGATATTTTTCAGAAGCTTTGCCTGAGGAAGAAGACGAAAATTGTTATAGGGCAAGTGGAATAGCCCTTAGTTGAAACCAGCTCTTCATAGTCGAAAAAAATTCAGTAGTACAGCTTGCACGTGCAATTACAGAGGCCCAAATTAGTCCATTTTGGGCAGAAGGAGATTACTAGTAGGAAAATGCATTGCAACAGCGAAAGTTTTGCACCTGATACCCAAAAATGTTAAACAATATTTTTTTGGATTGAAATATATATCTAGAATCATCAACATATGATTTCTTTACAGTCAAACTCTTCCACCCAGAATGGACTAATTTGGAACTCTGGAATTCCTACTTTGGCGGTGCAAAGTGGTTGTTGCGTTCACTGTTCGTTTTTTTTTTTTATGAAATTCTTTTTGGTGTTGTCATGAATGCGATCACTATGCTGGGAAGGTCCGTTCATTATGGGTCATTTCAATTTTCGCCCAGGAGTGGGAATATTTTTTGCATTTCCATCATCCATTGCTGTATCATCGTCCATCAAATCATCTTCTTCTAGCTTGGAATTCATGGCATAAAGTTCTGCGACAGGCATGACTGCAAGTGGGCAGGTTCTTTGAGTAGCCAAGGTTGGCATCGAATTTTTTGGCTTGAAATATATCTCTCAGTGTACCAAGGGACCATCTCATTTTTTTCTTGTGGCTGGAGAGAGATGAATAGTAAGAATATGCCCTGGAATAGTGGAACCTATGGCCATTATGCCCCAATGTGTTGACTATGTGTGGAGAGAACTGTCGGCACAAGTTATTAAGAATTTATGTTTTCTCGAGACAATGTTTCAAATGAAAATTGGGGAGGGATAATATAAGCCTCTACAAAGTCTGGTTTAATGCATATCAATGGAATATCTCCTCGAGCCTTTCACTGATCAATGAAAATTTCCAGGGTTCGTGCGGAATGAGCTGTGACCATCACAACTCACTAATTACATAATTAAAAAAAAGTGTGAAGGTGGCGGTGACGAGGAAAAGACATTAAGAATCAGAAATTTTTTAAAAGCACCAACCCGTCGGCGGAAAAAAAAAGAAATATTGCGTCGCCTTTGAAATGAATACTTGGAAAGGATGACATGCTTGTGTGAAAATCTTAGTTTAATTCGTACTAATGACAAATATTCTCAGAAATTCCGAACATTAATGACAACTGTAACGGTTGCTGCAGGATGGCTACTAGCATTAAAGTTTAATTATTGCATATGGAAAGTAGTCAGGTGGGTTACAAAAGAAAAATGGAAGAAGATATACCCAAGAGACATGAAGGCCTGATGGTTCTCTACCTAGCGGACGGGTTCTCGGCCTAGTAGGCTGAAAATTGAGCCTCTATTGTTCTGTGTCCTACAAATAGCACCTATAGTTCAGCGAGATACAAAATGATAGGTGGAGTTGCAGGTTGGTTGGTTAAACATGTACTTTTATAAAGTATGGACATCAGATTTTATAGAACATATCTGAATTCGTGATTCCATACTTGGACACTTTTGTTTTGCGCGTTCGCAGCCTAGCGGGCTGAAAATTGAGTATCTATTGTTTTGTGCCCTACAAATAGCACCCATAGTTCCGTGATATACAAATTGATAGCGGGAGTTGCAGAGATGAGTTTCTATATAAATTATAGACATGAGATTTTATACAGCATATGTGGATCGCTTATTCCATACTTAGGCACTTTTTTTATCATGGGTTCACGGCCTGGCGAGATGAAAAAATACTAAATATTGTTCTGTGTCCTACAAATAGCATGAAAATTTTCTCTATATACAAATTGACAGCATGACCTATGGGTTGCTTGGTTGAACATTACATTTGTACTATTCTAGAACATATGCGGATTCTTCGTTCCCTATACTACAAATAACAACCACATTTTTCGCGATATACAAATTGATAGGAGGACCTACAGGTTGCTTGGCTGAACATTGTATTTGTATTGTTCTAGAACATATGCAGATTCCTCATTCCATACTTGGGCACTTTTTGGATCGCAGGTTCGTGGCTTGGTGGGATGAAAATTAAGTATCTATTGTTCTGTGTCTTACAAATAGCATCTACACTTCCGGGATATACAAATTGACAAGTGGGATTCTGGACATAGTCTCTATATAAAGTATTGAATGAGATTTTTTACAGCATATGTGGATTCCTCATTCCATACTTATGCACTTTTTGGATCTTGGATTCACGGCCTGACAGGCCAAAAATAGAGTCTCTATTGTTTCGTCTCCTACAAATAGCACCCAAATTTTTGCGATATACAAATTGACGGCGGTAGTTGCGGAGATGGGTCTCTATATAAAGTATCGACATGAGATTTTATAGAGAATATGAGGATCCCTGTTTCCATATTTAGGCAGTTTTTTGATTGCAGGTTTGCAATATGGCAGGTCAAAAAAAGATTCTCTATTGTTCCTTGTCCTACAAATAGCACTGAGATTTCTGCGACATACAAATTGACATGAGTCGCCACAGGATGCTTGGCTGAACATTTCATTTGTTTTGTTCTAAAACATATGCGCATTCCTCATTCCATACTTTGGAACTTTTTTGGATCGCAGGTTCGCGGGCAGGAGGGTGGGCTGAAAATTAAGTATCTACAGTTTCGTATCCTACAAATAGCACCCACACTTCTGCGATATACAAATTGACACGCGAACCTGTGGACATAATCTGTATTTAAAATATGGAATGAGATTTTACACAGCATATGCAGATCACTAATTGCATACTTGGGTAGTTTTTCGAGCACACGTTGGCGGGCGGGCGGGTTGAAAATTAAGTATCTACTGTTTTGTATCCTACAAATAGCACCCACACTTCCGCAATATACAAATTGACGTGCGAACTTGTGGACATAATCTGTATATAAAATATGGAATGAGATTTTACACAACATATGCTGATCACTAATTGCATACTTAGGCAGTTTTTGGAGCACGCATTGGCAGCCTGGCACACTGAAAACAGTCTATTTTTTCGTCGCCTACGAATATCATCCAGACTTTAGTGATATGAAAATTGACAGGTGGAATCGGGTTGCTTCGTTGAACATTGGAATTTTATTGTCCCGTTGAGATCCCGTATCAATTTCATAGTTAGCGATTTTTTTTGATCGGGGGCTCTGGAGCTGTCTGTGACATATAAATTGACACGAGTCGCTACCAACTTCTTGGTTGAACATTGCATTTGTATTGTTCTAGAATATATGCAGATACCTCATTCCATACTTGGGTACTTTTTGGATCGTGGGTTCGCGACCTGGCGGGCTGAAAATTAAGTATCTATTGTTTTGTATCCTACAAATAGCACCCACACTTCTGCGATTTACAGATTCACACGCAGACCTGGGGACAAAGTCT
>ML820682.1:145640-192415 GCA_009831015.1 Picea engelmannii
TCCTTGATTCAATGGTTATAACTATTATGTTATAATTATTGTTATGATATTAATATTTATAAGAGTGAATTTTACTAATGATTTCAAAATTTATCGATTGATTGTTAAAAATGATAGATAGTCATTAATGATTGTATTCTTAAACTTTACAATTGTCATATGACAATAATCATTATTGGAAATTATCTTGCATCTTACGCACGAGGAATTGTGCAAGTTGCGCAAACCAAAAAGATAAGTATTAGATGATTTTTCTTAGAAGATTGCTTACATCTTACCTCTATCCACTTTTCTATAGATTTCTTAAGGGTAAATCAGTGCGATAAAAGTTCCGATTGAATTAATTTTGTAAATGAGTAGTAATGTATTTTTAAGTTGGAAATTCATGCTATATTAATGTTTGCAAGGTTAAAAGTTTTGGTATTTTTGAAAAGTTACTCTAAAAGACAAATGATGAAAAAAAAATTATTTCATTGTATTCATTTACTCTTTTATTTCAGTTATCCAAGGGTTGTTACATAAGGTATGAAAGTGGGTTCAACCCTGCAATATTGGATCATTACACCTTTCACTGTGTTAAATAAATGATTAAAATTATATTGCTAATTAAATTTTTAAATTGTACATGCAGGTAATCATGGTTAGACGATGTACATGTTGTTGGAGGAAGAGGTGTGAAACCTCCGATAGTATCCATGCGATAAGGGTCTAACCCAAAACGAGATGAGTATATTACTGAGCAGGAGAAGGTTGTTGTGGGAGATATGGTAGGAATGATGAGATCCTTCTAGTAGATGTCAGAGGCATTGATTAAACTCCTAGATCGAGATGAGGGTAGAGCATATGTACCCAATGAGGGTTCACAATGTGCTCGAGATGGTATTAGTAGTATGCATAGAGGACTCGAGAAATTGAAGTTTCTCAAGTTATTTGGTGCCATGGATGGCTTAATTGTTGAGGCATGCTTGGAGAACATGGTGATGTTCTTCGCACTACATGAAAGTCTTCATAGTAGTATTTCAGTTGAAGGGGAGTTCTCTTATATGGTGGAAGACACTCCTACCTTAACTAAACATGGTCATCGAAGACGTGTCATGGGATCTGTTAGAGGAATGGTTCCGGGAGAGGTACTTGTCAGATGAATTCATTGAGCGACAACTTAATGAGTTCAACTCCTTACAATAGGGTGTTCGTACGGTGCCATAGTATGAGTCCAAATTCATGGAGCTACTTAAGTATGCTCCACATCTGAACATGGAGAAGTTAAAGGTCAACAATTTTTTGTTCGGTCTTAAATTCAACATTTGTACGAAGGTGAGGATTCTAATTCCTCAGATGTTGCACGATGTCGTTCAGAAGGTCCTCATAGCTGAGGAAGATATCAACAACAAGGGTCTGGGCATGACTCCTTCTAGGCCAACTAGACAGATGTCATCAGGAGCGCAACAACATTAGACGTATTCCAGAAAAACTTCAAGGCATCGAGATATTTATAGATGACCTATGTTCACGACACCATGACGATAGACTCCTTACAGAGGAAAACAATAGTAGCATCAACATCATCCATAGAAGAAACAAAAGTTTAGGCATGTTCAACACAACAGACCAAGATCACACACTATTAGGCCAACAACTTCTAATTTGGGGACTAGGAGCACTAGATTGAAGACTAGATGTTGGAAATATAGAGAGCCAGATTACCAGCGAGACTGCCATATTGAGACAACCAAAATGGTAAGGTCATGAGTACCCACTACAATTGGAGATTTGGGCAAGGCCCACAGGATGCATGTAGTGGTGAGCAACCACTAGGTCGATCACCAGTCCACTATTCTTGAAACTTTAGGTGTAATCATCGACCAAACTTTTAGTATATTGATAGATCCAGGTGCTACAAAGATATTTATCTCTAGTGCAACACTAAGGAGAATTATATGAAAGGAGGTAAAAAAGGATGAGTTCAAATATGTAGAAATGGCATCGGGTGCCAAACAAAAGGTTGGAGGAAAGGTTATAGACTGTAGCATTAATTTGGGGGATTTTGTAATGAAATCCAACCTATATGTCATGATCTTAGGATATTATGACATAGTGATTGGTATGGATTGGTTGGAATCGCATGATGCGATACTTAACTGTAATAATAAATGGTTAAGTTTGGCAAATGATTTAGGATAGAGTAGAGTGATTGTAGGAAGGAACCATGGGGTGTCCTTGATATTTATTTCTTCCCTAGAGATACATAAGAGTGTGTGCAAGGGATATAATATATATGAAATATTAACGCTAAATGAAAAGGGAGAGGCAAAAGGATTAGAAAACCTTCCTATAGTGCAAGAGTTTGCAGATGTGTTTCCAAAAGAATTTCCAGGTTCACCACCTGAAACAGAGTTGGAGTTTACAATAGGCTTGAAACCTGGAACTTAACCCATAGAGAGAACGCCATATAGAATGTCAACACCTAAATTGTGGGAGTTGAAAATGAAATTGAAGGAATTTTTGGACTTGGGTTCCTTATACGTTCAAGTGTGTCACCTTGCGGTGAGCTAGTTATTTTCATGGGAAAGAAGGATGGATTGTGGATACTTTGTATTGTATATAGTCAATTGAACAAAGCGGCGATCGAGGACCAGTATCTGTTGCCAAGAACAGGAAATTTTTTTTATGAGATGAAAGGAGTGACGATGTTTTTGAAGATTGACTTGAGATCAATATATCACCAATTACAGATTAAAGAAGAAGATATCCCTAAGACCACATTTAAGACAAGATTTAGACACTATGAATTTAAAGTTTTACCGTTCGTATTGATGAATGATTTGGGGGTATTCATGAGTTTGATGAATGGGATGTTCCGTGAATACTTGGAAAAGTTTTTTCAAGTACTTATTGATGACATATTGATTTATTCTCGGACAAAAGAAGAGAATGATGAACATTTAATATTGGTCCTGCAGTGTCTACGTGAAAAGAAATTGTACAGGAAATTATCAAAATGTTATTTTTACCAATCGAAGACTCATTACTTGGGATATATCATAAATGGTGAAGGTCTTTTTGTGGATCCAGTGAAAGTAGAGGCTATTATGGAATTTCCATCACCCAAAAACATACAAGAAGTAAGCAACTTTATTGGTTTAGAAGGATATTACCGATGATTTGTTGAAGGTTTTTCGAAGATAGAAAATCAAATCATGAAATTGCAAAAGAAAAAAAGGAAGTTCGTTCGGATAGAGAAATGCATAGAAGAATTTCAAAAAATTAAAGAGTTGTTGATGACAACATCAATACTAAAAGTTCCTGACATGGAAAAATAATTCTTGGTATGCACAGACGTATACAAGGAAGGTTTAGGCATATTTTTTATGAAAGACAGTCGAGTGATCACTCACATTTCTAGTAAATTGAGAAAGCATGAGGAGAAATACACAACACACAACTTGGAGTTATTGGAAATTGTGTATACCTTGAGAGTTTGGAGACATTATCGGATTGGATGGAAATTCGAATTAAAGACAGATCATTGTGGATTGCAGCATATATTTATAGAAAGTGATGTGAATGCACAATAAAGGTGTTGGTCAGAATTACATAGAAAATACAACTTTGAGATTACTTACATTAAAGGAATGGTGAACAGAGTGGTAGATGCGTTGATTTAGAGACCACACATATTCTCGGTAATACCTCTTAAGAAGAATCTTCGAGAAAATATTCTAACTTTACAAATAGATGATGATTGGTACAAGGAATTTAAGAATAATATTGGACAAGATACCATGATGGTACCAAAGTATGATGGTTATTCATTAGACAACGATGTATTTTTGATATTTAACGAAAGAATTTACGTAACTCTTATTATCTCTCCAGGAGTCCTTCTCAGGTTGTAGGTAGAAGAAGCCTCGTAACTTAAAATGTGATTGATTTTGTGTTTATGTTTGGATCAAAGTGGGATAACTAACCTACTGGATTGTTATCAATACAATCAAAATTATATAACCAAATGAGACAATGCTTTCAAGAATTAATGATGAGATAGATAGATTAGCTGGTGGATGAAGAAGGATATGCTTATTAACTAGAACACACATGTGATGGGTCAAATAAGATAGTACATATTCCTTATTAAATCATAGTTTATGAATTGACTAAGTGAGATAACAGTCTCTAGAAATTAAGATAAACATAGATCAATAATAATCAACAAAGTACAGAAAGAGAAAGGTAATGGCAATTTGACATCAATAATGAAAGGAACTTTTGATTTGTATTATATATATATAATTCTATTACAATAGATAATGGTATTTGTATCCAGACTCAAACCCTCACTTCATCTAAAGTTCTAGGCTTTATAGCCTTTACAAAATATTTGCAGATCCTAAGAAACTGGATCAAATATACTAAACATGGAAAGTCAAAACAGTTTCATAAAAATACGAAAAGATCTTATTTAAGGGGTCAAACCCTTATCCTGAAAATCTTTGTGATATTTTTCAACTGCAACAGGTCTTCATAACTGATAGATGAGATCGAAAATTCCACCTTGGCAGGCAGGTCATTTTTTCCAAAAATAGGCAACAAACTTTATCTTTTTCACATTGTTGGCACCTCCAAAACTGAAATAGAGCATTAAAACAGATGCCCTTAATTATATCCTTCACTCAGAAATCATCCTTGTGCCATTTGGAATAACAAAACTTAGATCTATGCAAAAGGAATGTCATTCTTCCTGTCTCTTTGCTTTCGGTGGCTAAGGATGCCTGTGTAAACCCGAATAGCCATCGAAAAGGAAGGCTTTGTAAAGGCTCCTTCAAAATGCCAAAATTATTTTTGCCAAGGTTACCTACTCTTCAAAGCTATTCATTTAGGTCTTCTACATCCTGGGCAAGGTTTTCCAAACCTGGGTGGTTAAGAGGTTTTTCTTTTTGAAGCATCAAATACGTGGTCACCTTATGTACCTCCTTGTTTTCTTGAATTATTTTTTTGTTCTTATTCTCCAGCTTGACATACATCTTAACAAGTATATGGAAAGAGTCATAAGTAAACCCATTTCTCAGTGCATATATTTTCTACAAAGGTTTGCAACGATTGCAACTTATTGTATTAAAATACAAGTAGTCTCTGAATCACTAGCCAATACACAGTAGAAGAGTTACAGATTATCATAGCAAAGATTACAAATAAGGTTTATAGTATATACCAAAAAAAGAAAAATCCAATCCTCTAGATACTTCATACAGAACCCAATCCAAGTTCCCAAACCATTACAACCCTTATCATCTTTAGTTCCAAATCTGTACCTCAAAATTTGGGCTTAACAGCAAGGAGCAATGGCAATTAGAATGGAATAGTATCAATTAGAATCATAACTATATGTCTTATCTTCACTTTCTTGATTGATTTCAATTTGCATTTCTTCATTATTTTCCAATCCCCTGTAGATTGTGTTTTTAACCTTCTCGACAGGCACAAAGGGAAAGTAGGCCGCCAATCGTTACTCCCCATTAGCCAAATACTGAAACCCATAATTGTATTTCCCAATAAAATAAACACTTGGTAATACATCTGAGCACACATGTCTTCAAACAATCTTCCCAACACCATATATTCATATATCTCCAAGCACTCCTCCAGGGTGACAAGTAGGTCTTATTTGTATCGATGGTTGCCTTCACAACCTTTGAAGTCAATGCGATTGCAGACACTCTCAAAATAACTCAAGGCCCATTCAAAATTTTGAGCCGAAGTGTGACATCCCACTGTGCATCTGCTATAGCCATATGGGACTAATGGCTACATACGCATTTGATGTCTAGAATAAATTTCTCAGCCCCAACTATGAATGGGTTCTTTATCCTCGTGACTTGGAACTTAATCTGCCATGTGGAACCATTCCACAATAACACCAGTTCGAAGAGATAGCCACATTGGGCTCATCTTGATTTGAATGCATGGCATGTGGACTCGGTTTATCTGTTGGTTTGTGGATATGGATTGACATATGGACGTGACCTGAATTTTGGCTTTGAATTAATTTAGCTCATAGTTTGATGTGTCGACCTGTCATAAGAATTATCTTGTAACTTAATATGAGAATTGAGCATGTGTATGTCAATTTGTTAATTTGACATATGGACTAGAATTTGGCTTTGGTATATGTATGCGCTTGAAAGAGTTAGGGTTTGTATTAGGCTCAAAACACTCATGGCTTGGCTTGAGACTGTGCCTATGGCTTGATTCTAGTGTTGACTTATGGACTTTTTCCTATGCACTAGATTTGATATGTAATGTGATGACTTGGGATTAGAATTAGAGTTTGATACTTGAGCAAACACTTCATTTATTTTTGTCTTTGTAATGCAGGTTGAAGACAGAGTAACAAGACTCTTGAGTAAACAAGATCAATAGGAGATTTTTCAAGGTTGATTGAGAAATTGGAGATGTAGACATTTGCCAAAAATTTAGAAATGAGCATATGGAGAAAACACTCTAAAAATACTAGTGCATTTTTTATTGCTAACATCTGGCTCCAACTGGGATGGAGATCTCCCTGTGAGGTTTCCAAGAGCCTAACAGATTGTGTTTCCTTTACCATTGGGCATGGAGTCATCTGGCCTTTATAATTTATCCCATGTAAACTTATAGCATGCATGGAGCCTGCTCTGCTTATTCAATAAATCAACAACTGAACTTGATCTACTTGCTCGTATGAAGAGATTATTCTCTCATCTACTCCTACTCTAACCATTGTATTGTTTCTTAATCAAGTAAACTCATGCTTCCAATGAAGCCATGTTAGAAAGAGATTTGCTGAAAAAATTCTTGATGCTGACCCCAAAAATAAAGGAATGTACATTGAACAGGAAAGTGGTTTGAACAGATGAAAAAGCCAAGTTTCTTCTTGTAGAAATATTTTAACATATATGTTTCTCATAGATTCAAAATATTTTTCAATAGGGTCATAAATGTCACAAAGAAATACCTCTTCATGATATTGTTTCCACTGAAAATTGAAGTGATGTTGGTTTCCCTCACTGATATTGATGTTGAATGTGAAATGTTCTCCCTCTGTCAGAAACTCAAAGAGAAGAACCAAATGAAACTCATGCAATACTTCACCAGTTACGCATTCAGAACATGAAAATTCATACAAACATATAAATCATACATAAACACACAATATGCAGGAAAACATTATTTTCTATTATCTCTGTGTGTCTATACAAATGTTTACAAAACTAAGTTGTAACAAAGTCCTAGTTCTCTCATTCTCTATCTCTCATAACTATTCTACCTCCTCAGGCCTCTCTAACCAGAACTCTCTATCATTCACTACCTATTGAAATCTGATACAAGATCTCCTTACCAAAGAGGGACTCTGTGAGATCATCCTCTCTCACCTAACCTCATATATTACATTTAAGTTTCATAAATGTTTACCTATACCTGACCACGATCTGGGCCTACTACAAAAAACCTTTTAAATTAAAATCCAATCAATACCTGTACAAAGTCATGGCCCGACATTTACATCCTTACAACACAAAAATCCGTATAGGATTATTTCAATTTTTTTTAAAATGGAATGTGTAATGCCTCTGCCTTTCTCCATTGTGTGTTTGTGTGTTGGCATGTTGGCGCGTTTGTTGAGGTGGAGATATGCTCCCGCATCAATAGTACACAATGTTCTTCATTTTCGTTTATGAAATTCCTCTAGACTTCACTACTTGGAACCTCTCAGAAAACGAGTTATAGAAAAAATGGCATACCTTGTTGAATTATGTCATATTCTAGAGAGCGAACTTGTAGAGCGTTCCCTGCACAGAATATTTGTTGTATGGATATGAAAATTTTACAAATAACACTAAATATTGTATGCTAAGAAATACATTTGGTCTTACTCAATTTGGATCTGTTATGAAGAATTTATGACATTACCAGAAAGACCTATTTTAGACTAGTTTCAAGACTAGCCACAAACCCTCTTTTCCATGGAGTGTAACTCCAAAAATACAACAACCCACAAGATGAAATTTGTACCATGGCTGCTTTGATATGTTTCCTCAATGGCCTCACTATTTCATGGTCTCAATCATTCTATAAAAAAAGTTATTTCAAAAATGGTGAGATGACCTGTAAATAACATACCTTATAAAGCATCATCAAAAGAATTTATCCTCCCTTGAATTTCATCCTTCCTTACTTCACCTTCCCTTTGACATTCAGCTTAGACATAATTTGGTTACCTCATTCACCTGTATAAATTCAATATTCTCAAGTGTGATTAAAATTAGAGATTCTTTCCTCTTATTTATACTTTCATGTAGCTTCGTCAAGGGGTTACCTTTTAACCATCTTAACCCACTTTCCTTATTTTAGGGTTAACCCACTTCTAATCTATCCATTAACTTTATTATTTAATTTATTTTGTATTAAATTTGACTTATATTAAACTCATCACTTCACTTTATTATTTACCTTCTAAAATCTCTTAAACCACTTTGAGTACTTTGACCTTTTGGGGCTTCTAGATGACTCATGAGGGTTCTCCAACTTCACATGGCAATAACTCTCTAACCGTGAGGAGTTATGTGATGTTCCACATACCACTACAAATGGCATGACATGTATTGTCCATATAGAATAGTATTTCCTGCAAATATATAAAAACTCATACCATTATCCATCAAACAAACTTGGGTCCATTACCCAAACCTATGTTCTCCAACTTCTCATGGCCATAACTCTCTAAACGTGAGGAGTTGTGTCACGTTCCACATACCACCGTAAATGGAATGAAACGTACTATCCATATATAATAGTATTACCTTAAAATATATTAAAACTCGTACCATTATACATGAAAAAACCTTGGGTCCATTACCCAAACCTTTGTGCTAGCAGAATTCGCTACCAGACTTTCTCCAAGGGTTGACATCAATCACTAAGGATTGAAATCAATCTAAAATATCACTCTCCAATGGTTGAAATCAATGACAACCAACAATCCATACCAACTATTCATCAACCTAAGCCAATTGTCTAACACATACAAGAATAACTGTTTTCAAGGTAGGAGAGACAATAGACAGAGTATTCATTCAGGGTCTCCTATAGATACATCAACAATACAAGAATAGAGAGTCCATTGTTGATTTTTCATAAGATATGATATATATTTATACTTTATACTTTATTATATATATTTATACTTTATATTATAAATATATTATTACATTAATAATACTATAATTAATAATATTGTTTAATAATTAATAATCATATTATTAATTATTAATCTAGTAGAATGTCTTTCCAATGTTGCCCAAAAATCAATGCTCCTTTTCAACGAGGGATAAATTCTACATTATTTGAATATTACCTTTGAAGATTACATGTGGGTAGCTCTCAAATAGCTTCAACATGTAACCATGATATCCATTACCTCACAATGCATTTGTACCTCATCATGTGCACCCTTGTCACTTCACAACCAATGCATCCAAGTGTTGTGGGTAGTTCTCAAACAACTACAACATGTCCCCAGGACATCCACTACCCTCCAATGTGTCAATATCTGATCATGTGCACCCTTGGTATCAGTTCCATCCATTTTTCACGTTGGATGATTTCCACCTCTCTCAGTTCCATCACGTTTTCATTTTGGATGAGAACACTCAGTGCTAACCCTTTTTCATGTTGGATGAGAACACTTAGTGCTAACCCTTTTTCATGTTGGATGAATTCCACCTATCTCAATTCCATCCCTTTTTCATGTTGTATGAGAATACTCAATTCTAGCCCTTTTTAATACTGGATGAGTTCCACCTGTCTCAGTGCCAAGCCCTTTTCATGTTGGATGAGAATACTCAATTCCAACCCTTTTTCATGCTGGATGAGTTCCACCTATCTCAGTTCCAACCCTTTTTCATGTTATATGAGATCCACATGTCTCAATTCCAACCATTTTTAATGATGGATGAGAACACTCAATGGCATCCATTTTTCATGATGGATGAGTTCCACATGTCTCAGTGCAACCCTTTTTCATGCTGGATGAGTTMCACATGTCTCAATGCCATCCATTTTTCATGTTGGATGAGAACACTCCCTCTRAAGAGGGACCAYGCCAACCTTATCCCTAAAGTACTCAAACTTCATCCTCAACAGTAAATTGGTAAACATGTCCATAACTTGATCCTCTGTAGTCAAGMTATTGGATCCTCATTGCTCCCTTCTACACCATATCCTTGATATATTTGTTGTGCCTCTTTTATCACMTAAATGAGAAAAATAGAGGTGCTTACAAGCTTAGTTGGGTCATCTAAGMAAGACAGTAGTGAATGAAAGGGTTAGAAAAAGAAACATAAAAKACTAAGMTAAGAATTAAACTAAGAAAGGAAAGAACAACTAAACTATTGAGCATAAGGACATAAGAACAAGGAACAAACAAGACTCATGTCACCAATGGAAAGGATTATATTAGTGAAAAGAAAACACCAAGAAGAAAGAGGACTTTGGGTCCCTTCTTCCTCCAAGGGAGGGCTCTTGGACCCCCACATCTGAGATCTTCTTACAACTTTGAAACTCGAAATAAATGGTGAAAGAATCCCAAGCTAATCCACTCAAAAGGTGAGGTGGATTGCCCAAATGTAATGATGCTAGTATGCTCTTGATGAGAAAAGAGGATTCCCCAAGAGAATAGCAGCAACATAACCTTGCAAATGAATTCCTTGAAAATGTAGTGCACCCATGGCCTTGTTTTATAGCACCACTTTGAGGTATTGTGAAACCAACTTTTAGTGTGAAAAGGGGTTGTTTAGGGCACCTTAAGGTCTTTGACCAGCCACCCAGTTGGATCCAACCGAGATTTCAATGTCAAATCAACTTGGAATCTGAACCAGAAGTGGGTGGGAGGCCGACCAATATCATAAATGTGTAGTTTCTCAGATGTGTGTGGATTTTAGCGACCACAGTCACACATCGTGTGCATGTGCACTTTTATTGCGTTTATGGATGGTGCATGTGCGCGTGCACCTTGTGTAGTCATAGCGCACTTTGATTTTATAACTGGTTGTATAGTTTTGGACCTTTTGGAAATCCTTTTTTGGTAATTTTGGTCCATGGGTGAACTCATCATTGTTTGAAGATGTTGGATTCCTGTAACCATTTGTGGATGAAATTTCAGTGATAACAGATGCCCCCTGATGGATGAGGTTAGGAGCATACGTATAGCTGAAATTCATCAATGTTTCTTCTACTAAGAGTACCGTGGTAAGAAAGAGTGATAGGGAGAGTATCAAGAGTGACCCATTGGAGGGAGAACGAAACCTGTAGGACCCAACCTTCCGTAAGGTATGTAAAATAAATTGTGTACAAATAAGGCGGGCATGCCCCATGCTTGTGTCATGTAACTCAAAAAGTAAGGATGAAATATAGTAACCGAAACTGTGTGTTGATGTAGAAAACTACACCGCCCTAGGGGGTGGCTGTGATAAAGGAAGAGGACAATTCTTAGGAGTGAAATACTCTGAACAGTAGGCAATGACACCTGTAAGAATTATCACAAATTCTGTAGGCATTGATAGCCCAACCAAGTTCATAGGTCTTCGGAAAATGTAAGAAACAACTGTAATAGTCACAAAGTAAGACCCAAATTAACATGAGAAAGTGTTTAAGTTGAATGTTATGGGGGTCAACGAAAGCAGGGAGCAATTATGTTCTCCCTGTGTCGTCCGAGACCTCTCATTGGAAAGGAAATGAGAGTCAAGATACTATCGCCCTTCTGGAAACTGTGCTGATGTTGACAAAAGGGGGACACAACTCCAAGAATCAAAGGGCTTCGTGAAATCTACTAGGTGAGGTTAGGAACTGAAGAGGTACATGGACGAAGTCAATATGTGTGGAGACTCAAGACTGCCCTTGGTTGGGGGTATATGCGAGGTATAAGTGGCCGCAACCATTCAACTACGTCGAGTGTCAGGGGGACAACAAGACGTGGGATAAGTTGTGCCAGTGGTGGGACAAAGTGAACAAACTTAGAGAGCATAGGTAGGTGGCTAGTGGGATACTCGGAGTATATGGACAATGTCAATAGGAGTAGATGATAAGGAGTGCCCCAACCAAGGGAGACATCGGTTGCGTTTTCCAGGAAGGGTGCCAAAGGTGGCAAAAAATAGCTATGTAACATGCTGTAAATAATGGCTTAATTACAAAAAGAATTAAAAAATCTGTGGGGATAATAATGCAGATATAGAAATGAGTGACCCAGTGTATGAGGGCTTGGCCTGGGGATGGCGCAAGTTGGTGGAAAAAAAACAAGTGGAGGGTGGGGGCCCCGTAGGCTGGTTTTTGTAATAGGGTAATGTATGGAGGGAAATCTGAGGATGGGCAGACTGATGATGGGTGAAATGGATGGTAAATGATGCTACAGGCGTGCAGTCAAAAGAATCCATGAGGAAGTTCCCTGGGAGTCCATTGGGTAGGCTAGGAAAATGAGGAGAAGGAAGATGTGGTTGATTCACGGCATGATGTAACACTAACGGGACTCCCATTCCTAAAGGGTTGAAAACAGCATGAGTGTCAAAGTGTCAAGGGGTCTATGAATGGGAACTCATGTGGGGGAGAGTGATACCGGGTGATAGTACCCAAAATGAAATGGAGGTGGTGGTACTACAGAGCTGGATATGGGGACCCTAAAGGCAAATTTTAGAGGGTATGACTGGAGATGGAATGGAGATTCAAAGGGAATGATTACATGCCAGTGTTGATTATATACCTGAAGGGGTTGCGCTGGTTATGATGAGAAATTACCTGCACACATGAAAACCAAATACCCGATGTGAACAATATCTGAAGAGAATTGAACATACAAACATTTATTTGATGATTTTGAACATGAGCATGCGTACCTAGACGGGGTATGGAAAAAATGGCTCTCCAGGGGCTAAGGATGAAAAGTGGCTAGGGGACTGTCTTGATGTAGAGGACGGGGTACTAATCCGATGGCTGAAGATGGATCAAAAAATGGACACTCGAAGCTCCAGGAATGGGGTCTGGAAGTTTGGCAAAAAGGACTATATATAGTTGTAGGGCCCACATTGCCACCTCATTTGTACCTGTTGTCAGAGTGATTGGACGAGAGATATTAAGAGGAGATTTGGAGATTCTGGGAGAACAAGGCAACTGATTCAGGACCAGTGAGATTCAGGTTAGTGGTCTTATCATCCTGCATAGAATTGGGTTTTCTATTTGTGGGTAGGGCTTGTACGGAGGGTCGTACAGGGATTTTTGTGGGTGTGGGCCCCATAGTGCACGGGTGATCCAGAAATATGCACACATGGGTGCACTTCTGTTATTCAGATATCCACGGATGGGTTCTCCCTAAGGGGGGGGAAAGGCATGCATGGTATGCATGCTTGTTAGCTAAACAATTGTGCATGGGTGCGCGACTATGTAGTGGACAGGCGCACTGTGATGCACGCCTGTGTTCGTGACAAGGGTGCATGAAGGTGCCTCTGTATGGCTGACAGGAGCGCATAGATGCGTGCCTGTGGGATGAACAGGCACGCATGTGTGCGTGCCTATGGGGTGAATAGGCACACACATGTGCACGCCTGTGGGTTTAAACAACCGCGCCTTTGGGGCAAGGCTGACGGGTGCAAAACTCATCTTTTTTTGGAGATTTTAATGTGTTTATGTTCAAGATGGATGATCTAGGACTGGATTATGTGGTTGTAGGTGATCATTGGAACGGTGTCGGTTCATTGGTGAGAGAGGTACTGGTCACAACTTAGGGAGGTTGTGGCTATTGAGGAGCCGATGATTCGTGCCACTTTGGTAGCTTGTGGGCTGCTGAATTTATTTGAGTGCCTCTTGATACGGGCCCAGGAGTACCTCCTACAGTCCTTGATTCGGATGTGGAGTCTGGATCTACATTGTTTTATGGTGCAGGGTGAGAAGCTAGCCTTCACTGCGGTGGAGGATGTGTATTTTCTGACTGGGCTCCCTTTTCGGGGAAAGCCCTTACCGGTGGAGCACGTGTTACTTGGGGATAGGTAGTTGGCTACCTTAGGCCAGAGGTATTGTTCGAGAGATGACTTTATGTCGAACTCTGTGGTGAGTATCGAGGCTATGGATGCTTTGGTTCATCGCTATGTAGCATTGATGGTAGGGCAGCTCAACAGGTGTCAGCTTGCAGACTCAGGAGATTTTTCCTTTGGGTCCATCTTGGTGGCATGGTTTTTGGAGAGGGTGTTGATGTTGTGCCCTAAAGTTTTATTGGGTGCACCTGGTGCGCAAGAGCTGGGACTGATGTGGTGTTTGTGGATTTTCATTCGCCATGGTGGTGGTGAGGGTGGCCATTTATTCATGGCTGAGGTTGCACAGGTGTGGTGACAGATGTCGTAGATCATACTGTAGTATCCATACTCTGGGGTTGACTTCCACGGTGATCCAGATATGGTGTTACCTCCAGGAGAGGTGTTTGACCACCGAGGTATGTTTGTGATTTGTTTGATATGTTGATATTTGAGATAGTATAACCTATGTATTATTTATAGATGGATGTTGATGCTATCCTTTTCTTGTTTGTATGTGCATATGTGGGACCTCGCGGGCATGAGGTTGAGTTGGTGAGAGCATCATCTCGTCAGGGGCCAGTGAGGCCTCCGCAGGCGGAGCCACGGGTGGGGGAGAGATGGCGATGCAAGGATGTTGAGGCAAGACTAGCTGGCAAGGAGAGAGCGGTTAGGAGATGTCGTTTCGATGACCCTAGCGCAGGGCCATCGCATGCTCCTTCGGCTGAGCCCGAGGGAGATTTTGAGGATATTCTCTGCTGCTTACAAGCGGTGCTATAGGGAGTTCCTGAGGGCATGTGGTCACGCATCCAAGACGAGGGCGTCCTAGAGTAGTGTGTGGGAGTTCCACTGATGTGGAAAACCATGGTTCAATGAGAAGCAATAGCAGGTGCTGCGATGATGGGGCGATTACCTCCAGGTCCAGAGGGACCGATAGTTGGTGGGGCACCACAGCCTGAGGGAGGGCCAGGAGGTGGTGCTCTAGAGGCACCATGAGTGTCTCTCTTCATACTTTTTGTATATTATATAGGCTGGTGAGCCCGTTTGGTGTGGTGACACCAGTTTTGTATTCAGGTGGTTCTCTGGCCTACGGATTTTGTATAAGATGTATTATGTTTATATGTAAACATTTTGATGGAACTGTTGACCGATTTATATATATATATATGGATATACATTTTGGTGTCTTTGTGATGTTCACATGTGTGTGAAAAAAATTGTTTTTTAATGTTATTGATGATGGCTAATCTATATATGTTGTGATAGGCTCTTGATGGTTATGCATGTGTAAAGCTATCTTGATGTGATATATGCCAATCGAGTATAATGTTAGCTAGGTTATCTGTGATTTGATTAAATTGTCATGGAATATGTGTAAATGTAATGAAATAAAAATCTCGAGATAAAAGTCTAACTTGCAGGTATTTGCAAAAAAGACAAGGATCGCGGACACGATACACATTGTTGAGTTGGAGGATGACTAGTTGGGAGTCGAGTAAGAGGCTAAGGTTACGAATACGATGATGGTTGGCATTGGCGAGGAGGCTAATGACGACAATGTACTTGGCTTGGTTGTTGGTTGTTGAACCCAAACATATGCCGCTAGAGTGGAGTAGTTCATGTGAGGGGGAATAGAGGGCCCAAGCTACTGAAGCGAGATTTTGTGTCCAACGAATGGAATCGTTGGCGTAACTGATGTGGTAGGTCAGTGGAGGAAGAATCTATCAATAACACAAATGATAGTTTAGACGTGAGGTATGGAAAAAAGATTAAAAACACTATAAAAGAAATATCCTAGTGTAGAATGGCTACCCTTAGGCGTAAAGTTTCTTTAAGTATAACTCGTTGATGGGTTCTTTGAGAGAGAGGCCCTCAGTGGAAGCCATGATGTATGCGCTTTTCGTGAGGCAATGCTAGATAATGTAGCAGCCATGCCACAGTGACTTGAATTTTCCATGATCGAGGGTATCATGAACGATATCGTAAGCAAGGACGAGGTTGCCTTCGTGAAATGAGAGAAGGTTGACATGGCGATCAAAGGTGGCCTTTGACCATTTTTTGGCTGCCTCATTTTTCTTTAATGAAGATTGACGATCTTCATTGAGGGACTCTAAGTTCAACAAATGCTGCTCCATTGGAGCAGTGTCGGGTAATATCTCAATTGCGGTGCGTAAGGTGGGAATTTCACACTTGATTGGAAGAGTGGCCTCGATCCCGTGGACTAGATGAAATGTTGTGAAACCAGTGGTTGTTTTCACGACCGTACGGTAATCCCATAGCATAGAAAATAACATATGATGCCAATTGGTATTATGTTTGTTAACCATGCACTGTAACATGGTCTTGAGGACCTTGTTAACTGCTTCGACCTGTCCATTTGATTGAGGGTAATATGGTGAGGCGAACTCATGGGAGAATCCTAACTGGGATGACAGTTCGACGAAATCTCATTCTCGAAATGTTTCTCATGATCATAGACTAGTTGGAGTGGTAATCTAAAGAGGGATATGACGTGATTAAAGAAAAAATGCCTTGTAGTGTCAGCGGTGTTGTTGAAGGTGGGCATAGCTTCAACCCACTTTGTGAAGTAATCGACTACGAAAATGATGTATTTGTTTCCATTGCTGGATGGGGGGTTACAAGTCATGAAGTCGATGCCCCATTTACAAAAGGGGCCTGCAGTAATGACTGGGTGGAGAAGAGAAGGTGGTGCTCGTGCTTTGTTGGCGTAAAGCTGACATTTATTGCATCACTTCACGGCATGAATGCAATCGTGAAACAATGTAGGCCAAAAGTAACTTGCTCGGATGATTTTCTGGGCAGTGGACATCTCTGAGAGATGGCCCCTACACGTGTCACTATGGAAGTCATTCAAGACTCTATCGGATTTGTCAATAGTTAAGCATCGATGAGGTATGGTGTCGACCCCTAACCAATACAAGATATCTCCAATGAGGAGATAGTGGGGGGCCTGGTGGCGGATACGACTACGATCATCTCATGAGAGGTGGGTACCAAACTTTTGGGTTCGGAGGTAAACGAGGAGTTCGTCATACCAAGGGTCATCCGAAGTGATGTAAAAGAGATGTTCATTGGGGAAGTCTGTATGGATGGGGAAACTAGTAGTATCGGAGGGGAAGGTTGTGACAAGTTCGGAGAGGATGAGAGCTTTCTTGCTCTTGGGTGTTGAAAATTTGAGATCGTACTCTTGAAAGATAACCATCCATCGAGAAAATTCACCATTAATTTTCCGACGACTGAGCAAGTATTGCATGGGGTTGGAATCTGCTATGACTTTGGTTGTGCGAAGCAGAATGTATTGGCGTAGTTTCTAGACTGCGAGGACGACTGCAAGGGCTAGTTTCTCTTCGTGATTGTACTTCAAGGGTGGCCCTGAGAGGTTTTTACTAATGTATTAAATGACATTCTCACGATCGTCATCACCAATTTGAACGAGAAATCCTACTATTGAGACAGTTGATGCTGATATGTAGAGGATATAGTCGCGATTATAGTTGGGTGAACTAATTAAAGGGGCATTGGAGAGTGCCATTTTAAGATCGTCAAAATATTTTTGGGCATGTTCATCCAAGTGGAATGGTATGTCGTGGCATAGTAAGTGAAGGAAACCGTGATCTCGAGTGGCATAGTCCGAGGAAAATCACCTTAAAAAGTTAGCTTTTCCTTGTAGTCTCTGGAGTTGGCGTAAATTTCGGGGGGGGGTGGAATTTCTGTGATGGCCTAGACTTTAAGGGGATCCATGGTAATACTACTTTTGGAAATGATGAATCTGAGGAGGCGCCCAACAGTGATGCATAACACACACTTGAGTGGGTTCAAGCGGATGTTGTACTGACAACACCGTTGGAAGATGATCCGTAAATAATCAATATGTTGGGGGTGTTTTTTGGATTGAGCTGTGAGATCATCCAAGTATGCGAGGATGATATGAGCCAGATCATGAAAAATGTATGTCATAGCCCGTTGGAAAGTTGTAGTAGCATTTTTTAGGCCAAAAGGCATGACCCGATATGAAAAAGTACCCCAAGGAGTGGTGAATGTGGTTTTGTATTGATCGGCTGGATGAATTTGAATTTTGGTTATATCTAGAGAAACCATCCATGAAGGATAAATCCTCGTGGCCTGTACAGTCATCGATAATTTGATCGATGAAAGGCATTGGAAAGTTGTCTTTGGGATAGGCGTGATTGAGATCGCGAAAGTCCGTGCATACACGGATAGTGCCCTATTTTTTGTTAACGGGTACAGGGTTGGAAACCCGTGAGGTATAGCTGATGGGGTATATGAACCCTGTCGCTCATAATTTTTCAATCTCGATTTTATTGGCCATTGCTTTGGATGGGTGTAGTGGTCATTGTTTTTGGCGAACTGGTGTAATATCAGGCCAGGTGTCTATGCAATGTTCGACAATAGAGGGATCAAGGCCAGGCATCTATGTGTATGACTAGGAAAAAATATCCTAGTATTCTTGGAAAAGGGATTTGTAGGTGGTGATTTCTTTAAGAGTGCATGCGATGCCAATGGTAATTTCCTCGACAATTCCATCTCTGATGAAAATATCGATTTTGATGGTAGGGGAAATTTTGGCCATATTGCCTTCTTCAAAAGCATCAGGGGTAGGGATGGGGTTGTTGAACCAGTCGATATGCCCTAAAGGGATAAAATAATTGGTTTCAACTACGTATATGGGGTGTTGGTTAGGAGGTTTGAAGGCTTCCTGTGAAAAGAAGAGCGCTCTGTGGTGTAGTGCATTCCATGGGTAGTCGGGGTTGGTTAATTCCTTGAGTATGTCATCATCACAGTGGAATTGGTGGGAATACAAGGGATCTAAAAGAGTGATATTGGTGATTGTTACCATGTGGTTGTTTTTTGGTCATGAAGAAGTAGGGGGAATGATGTAATGAGATTGTGATGGTTCGCTCGACATAAACCAAATATCAAGATACTTAGGATTATAAGTGGTACTTGGATGTAAACTTTCTGTGGGGAAATGAATAGGAGAATTGGGGGGATTTGGGGGTAAATCTTCGTATAATTCATCCAAGAACCACAGAGGAATAGGGAGTGCTTCTGGTTTAGGAGAAATAATGTGAAGAATCTCTAGTGATGGGGAAAGGTTAATCATCGATTCCATAAGGATTCGCATAGAGAGAAATGGCATCTCATGTGTTCGTTGAATTAATTCGTGACATAATGGATGTCAATGATGTTTGGTGGGGATGATGTAGCTAGACTAGGTTCGTGCTAGAAGCTTTGGCATACTGCTACTAATGTATGTCGGAATTGAGGTAGTGCCAAGAAATGGTGTGTATAATGGCCATATTCTGAACATATGGCACAAGCAAATTTAGTTTACATTAGGGGAAGTAGCAGAAGTACTTGATAAAGTGACGAATGGTGATGGTGTTTGATTGAGTTGAATTAGGTTATGTAACTCTTGTAGAGATGGGCATTTGTTGGTTGGGTGTCCATATTTCTCACATAGCGCGCAAGGAGGTTGGATGCATGGGGGAAGTGGAGTTGTGGGCTCTTTCTTCTTTCTCCTTCCCCCAGCTTTGGCAGGGAGGTTGGTGATTGGACGTGTAGGGGAAATGGTAGGAGTGAGTATGGGAATCTGCATTGGGATTCCTTCTGTTTTGGGGGAAGGGATGGTTGAGGAACCATCTCTGGTGGATGTAAATACCAAACTGGGATTGCCAACACCATATTCAGGAGGGTAAGTGTTACGGCTACTTGGAAATCCTGTACACCTGGTGGAGGGTAAAAGAAGTGGATTTGAGTAATGGCTTGGGGAACTATCTCCCAAACTGGGATATGGCCTTGGGGTGAGGTGAAATCATGAACTAGTGGAGTCGAAGAGTTCGCAAGAGGCTCACGAGGGACAGGATCTGGAACTAGTGGGACTTTAGATATGAGATAAGTCTCCCTAGGAGGAAGGGTATCCTCACTGTTAGTTCCTTTGGATGATACGACACATACCTGATTGGAAGGATGAAGGAGCGACGGTGCACCATGGTAAGTTCCTAACAAGGATGGGTCTCTGAAAATTTTGGGCCCCATTTCAATGAGTGGGTACGTCTCATGATTAGTATGGACGAAAGGGAGAATGCTATCGATGTTGGCGGAAGGGTTAGGCTCGTAATGTGAAACTTGATCGACAGTAATGATCTTCCCATTATGAGGGAACATCATAGCTCGAAATATGGAAGAGGTAACTGCCTTCATAGTGTACATGTAGCTACGACCGAACAAGATATTGTAATTGAGTGGGGCATCAATAACTTCAATGTCAATGAGAATGGTCTTTCCCCCGAGTTCTATAGGGACATTTTGGAAGAGCCCTTTGGGAGAAGATGGTCATTCGTCATAAGCTCTTAAAGTAATGGTAGATGGTATGAGTTCAGGGGAACCAATTTTTTCCATACTGACTTCGACATGATGCATGTGGACGCACCTTCATCAATGATGCACTGATGAACTGTAATGTTCTGAATTTTCACTGGGATTTGAAAAGCGATGAGGGCGGGGAGGCAAGGTTCTCCGCTATCAAGATCGAATGTGATGAGTTGAGTATCCACAGGGTCAACTTCCCCCAAGGAGGAAAGAAATGATTTCCACTGAGTGGGATAATTTTGAAGGACTTATAAGATTGACATGGTAGCCGAGGACTGTGCTAAGTCATCGACCAAACTATAATTATGAGCCTCCCTAGCCTGCGGGTTGTGGACATTCCTATGTAATGGGATGCGAGGGATACAAAGAGATGTTTTCGTGTTAGGGCGAGGAATCACCGATGGGGGTCCCGTTGGTGTTGGGATTGTTTCTGGGGGAATGGGAGGAGACTCAGCAGGTGCATGGTATTGATGACTACATGTATGTAGAAGGACTTATTCCTTACTAGTGAGGAGGATAGTACGGTCTGGGAGATTGTTCAGGTTGAGATATTGTCCCAACTTTGGTGGGGTAGGCTGCATGTCGTATTGGGATTTCATCACACCCTGGTGCGAAATGGGGTTCTGCAACATGGACGGGGGAGGTTGTTGCACGTATTGTTCTGTGGCCTTCTAAGGTGTAGGTGGTTCTAGAGGATGTGGTCCATTTCTTGAGTCTTTCATCCATTTAAAATCAGCGATTTGGAGGAAATGATGAGTATAATGACTAAAATCACTGCAAAGGGCACAAGGGAAGTTGGTTAGAATATTATTGTTATTTTTCCCTTGAAGTCTGTTTTTATTTCCCCCTTGGGGGTTCTGATTCCCTTGGTTCTAGTTTCCCCCAGTAGGTTGGTTCTGTTGGGGGTGATTCCCACCTTGACCTGGGTTGTTATTGTTCTGGTTTTTTCCTTTATTTTTGGCATTATTCGAATGATGGGTCAGATTTTTTGTATTCATCTATTCAAAATTTTGATATTGTTGAATGGGAGAGGGTTGAACAAAATTCACCCCAGTGTGAGGGTGTCCTTGTGGTGGAGCGATGGGCTGTGGACGACCAGGGAATGGAAAGTCGGATTCTGTTGGGGTAATGATTCGTAAGGTATAGAGGAAGGCGTGGCACTTTCGCTAGTACTTAGAGTATAAGATGAGGTAGAGGGAGTACCAAAACTTGTTTGGATTGGTGGGTGTATTATGGGTGTCGGTGGTGGTCCACTAATGGGGGGAGGAAAGGCAACAAGGTATGGTTGTTGATAAGGGGGTGGGGGATAATAAGGGGTTCCTCCATATGCCGATGGATATTGAGGTGTGCCATACATTGGTGATTTTTGGGGTTGTGGTGCGTGGTGTGTGGTGTTACCAATCAATCTGTCTGCTAAGTGAGACATCCAGAATTTATCTTGGCCAAATGGCATGGGTTTTGGGAGATCAGGAAGTACTGTGTACAAGTACCCTAATTATGAATAGATGAGGCCGAATTGTTGAGCCTTACTGATGGATTCTTCTTCTTATTCAGAGAAGGTGGAATCCACATCTTTACCGAGGAGAGAGACAAGCGATCTAAGAAACCAATCAAGACATTATTATTTGGTGGTTTATACTTTACACAAAATACATTGTCGATGCCACTGGTGAATGTGATCAGCGATATGTGTGGCTGAGGTTTGTTTAAAATTAGAGAGTATTTCAAGACCATTGTCATGGTGGATTGGTAATTGGAAGAAGGTAAAAAATGCTTTGGCCAAGTACTCGAAAGTTGCATGGGACCTCGACTTTTCATCTACATACCATTTGGCTAATGGGCCAGTGAGTGTGCATTGAAATAATCATAGTCTGATGGAATCCTCCATAATGTTGTTGAAAGAGAACCATAAGTGGAAATTCATGACATGGTTGGCGTGGTCATCTCTTGCCTTTCCTTCAAACTTGGGGATATCTTAAGTTAGTTTGGTAGGCATTCCAGGCCATGTGGGGTCATGCAATATAGGGTCATTTGTGAGTTTGCTTAGATTTGGTATGTTGAGAGAGGCCAAGTATGGCATCTTTAGTGGTGGCAGAGGATTAGTTCCAGCCATGGTGTGAGTGCTTTGTGAACCTGACCCTTGGGGGGGACTAGGTGGGTTTTTACTGCCCCTGTGAGAGGAAGTTGGCCCCCTACTTTCGTGTAAAGGAGAGCGAGTGGAAGGTGTACCTTTGGAATTGGACCCAAGTAAGGTGGAACCGAGAAAAGATGATCCTAAGATAGTGGTGCTCATAGGAGTGTGAGAAGGTGGAATTCGATGAGTTGGCCAGACTAGTAACTCCCCCTAGAATAGGAGGGAGGTTTAGAAAGCGTCTGGAACGATAGGGGTTCTGTGGGTCCCCTATGATGTCCAACTAGCTGAGTGGATGTGTGCGAATGGCGGTGAGAGTAATAAATAAAGAAGAGCATTTGTTTGCAATTTTCTTGAACTTTACACGATATATATCTAAATCAAATGAAATCAGAAGTGCATCATACATAAAGTGTTTTAATAAATAAGCATATATGTGGATAAGTGTATTTTCTCCGCGTGGGGGGAACAAAGAAAACAAAGCTCATGTACTAAAAGAGGTAATGTCCTTCCTCTCAAAATAGCAGTAGACCTTCCAATAGCACTCAACAGTGGGGTCTGAAGCCAGCAGAAGAGAAACTAATGAAGGATGAAGCAATCAGTTATAATGAGGGGTAGAGGGGGAATATCTTGAAAGAACTGGTGATATTTCCCAAAAGCCACACAAAATCCGATCAAGGTGCAATTGCAGCCCACAATTTCCACCTGGGTATATGTCCTACAATTTGGTCACTAGGTACCTCGGTCAAAGTGTGACGTTTATATTTTTGGCCTAAGAAATGGGTCATAGGATGGATCCCGTCCAAGAGGTGGGTGCCTCAAGGGGGGATTCACAGAACAACCAGACCTCGGCCTTCAACCCTTAATGGGTATCTCCCTTCCTTATGGTGTTAAGAACACTTGACTTGGAGGATTTACAGTTCCCTATTTGACAACTTCTATTTTTTTGACAATGTGAGAACCAGATAATAGGGAGTTATTTGGATGCCTATCCCCGAAATCCTCCCTAGACTAAAAGATTTTGTTTGGCACCTCATGTGGAGGAAACATTAGTGAGTTTTTTAGAAAAAATTTAGATGTGGTTGTTTGAGAGATTGGGGGTGTGAGCCTATCTCATTGAAATTAAATGGGAGTGGATAGTTTTGTCAAGAAAAGGGTGGGGTGTTTTAGAATCTCGTTGGAGGAAACTTACTTTGACCTCCACGTTTCGAGATGAAAACTATGTGAGTGAGGGGTGACTTTTGTGTGTGAATGAGTGAAAGTGTGCCAATTTTTTAATAAATTAGGTGTCACCTTGCTCCATGTGGACTTCTCTTGGTCCTTACAAGTGTTGATTACCTAATTTAACTAAATGTATTTGGTACAATCTTCTGTAATTCAAAAGTCCCTAGGAAACTAGTGTGTGGACATGTGGGTCCTTTACTATTCCTTTAACTCCCTATTGTGATCTAATCTAAGAAATCTTTGAAACTATCCTATATTGTGATCATGTGGGCATGTATGGGCTGGTTACAAAACCTTTAAACTTCCCTAGTGATTTAATCTGAGAAAGTAAATTTCAACACTATCCTATCTTTGTAGCATGTGGGCATGTATAGGCCCGTTACAATTTTGAGATGTGTTTGAAAAATAAACTAAGAGGAGTCTCAAAGAAGATGTTGTCCTCTCCTAAAGGTTTAGTCTTTTTAAGGGAGATGAAATTTTCCTACAATCCTTTTATGATTCTCAAGGTCGCTTTGAAGCGAGAGAGAAGAGCATACTAAACAATTGTTATCCAATTTTTGGTCCCAATGCAAGTTTTATGTGATTAGAAATGATTCCAACTTATACTCTTAGCCAAATCAAGCCATCCATGTGGAAAAATTAAAGCAAAAGAGGAAATAATGATTTTAAACCCCCCTAAGTGGCTATGTGTTTTTGACTAATCCCTTTATATGGAGAGGGAACTAAGTGTGGTGCAGATTACAACATACATGGAATCATTTTTAAGAAGGCTAGGGGCCTTCCCCAAATCACAAAAAGGATTACAATGTGTATTTTTTTGCATAGGTGCACGGGTCTCAGAGTAGACAGAGGTGCATAGAGAGCCTATGCACAAATAGAAAAAGACTTTTGGGCGTAGGTGCGCGAAAGGCACTGAACAACAAAGTAATTTTGGCGCACGTGCGTACGATGTGAGACTGTGGGCCAATAAACCCGTGCAACCCTGTCACATGGCCGTGAAGAATATTTCAAATGGAATTCTCTCAATTCATCTTTGAACTAGATGGTTTGTAGGTTGGCTTGGGCCGGTTAGCGTACCTGCAGGTTAAATAAACCAAAAGAAGAGCTAGAAAAACCCAAATTGGGTAGGAACTTGATACCTTTCCCTAGTGGAGTCTCCAATATGTTGCGCCTCTTTTTCACCTAAATGAGAAAAATAGATGTGCTTACAAACTTAGTTGGGTCAGCTAAGAAAGACAACAGTGAAGGAAAAGGTTAGAAAAAGAAACGTAAAAGACTAAACTAAGAATTAAACTAAGAAAGGAAAGAACAACTAAACTATTGAGCATAAGCACATAAGAACAAGGAACAAACAAGACTCATGTCACCAATGGAAAGTATTATATTAGTGAAAAGAAAAAACCAAGAAGAAATAGGACTTTGGGTCCCTTCTTCTTCCAAGGGAGGGCTCTTGGACCCCCACAACTGAGCTCTTCTTACAACTTTGAAACTTGAAAGAAATGGTGAAATAATACCAAGCTAATCCACTCAAAAGGTGAGGTGGATTGCCTAAATGTAATGATTCTAGTATTCTCTTGATGAGAAAAGAGGATTCCCCAAGAGAATAGCAGTAGCATAACCTTGCAAATGAATTCCTTGAAAATGTAGTGCACCCATGGCCTTGTTTTATAGCACCACTTTGAGGTATTGTGAAACCAACTTTTAGTGTGAAAAGGGGTTGTTTAGGGCACCTTTAGGTCTTTGACCTACCACCCATTCAGATCCAGCCAAGATTTGGATGTCAAATCAACTTGGAAGATGAACTAGAAGTGGGTGGGAGGCTGACCAATCTCATAAATGCATCGTTTCTCAGGTGTGCGCGGATTTTAGCGACCACAGTCACGCATCGTGCACATGTGTGTTTTTCTTGCGTTTCTGGATGGCGCATGTGCTCGCGCTCCCTATGTAGTCATAGAGAACTTTGATTTTATAACTGGTTGTATAGTTTTGGACCTTTTGGAAATGCTTTTTTGGTAATTTTGGTCCATGGGTGAACTCATCGTTGTTTGAAGATGATGGATTCCTATAACCATTTGCGGACAAAATTTCACTGATAACAATAGTAATATATGATATCGATATTCTTTGACATTTCATAAACCATGAGGTTCTATGATGACTTCATGCAACTCTGGTTCTCACAACAAATGCAGGTCGAATCAAGTCTGAGACCAAATAACCTAGACAACAATTATTGAATCCACACTGCTACTACAGATTCTGTCAAATACTCAAATTTAGTCATACTGAGTGCCACACATGACTACTTCCTACATCTGACGGAGCCTCTTACGCCTTCCTGTAGTACCCAACTCCCTCTGGAACTGAACATCTAGCTCCCTCTCGATCACTGAATATGAAGTGAATCTTTGACCTCATGACTTCATCACTTCTCCTCCAGAACAAGTCTCGTCATCTTATTCTTGTAGGTCTTACCTACAAGTCAAATTCATTCCAAAAGTATGAAATTTTTTAAGCCACATTGCTTCACGACTTACTGCACATGCTGCCACATACTCATGTTCATCCATACTGAGTGCCACACATGACTGCTTCATGTATCTAAAGGAGCCTATTTATCCTTACTGTAGTACCCATATCCCTATGGAGCTAACTATCTGACTACCTATTGAGAACTAAATATCAACTGGATCTTCAACCTACTAAATTCATCACTTATCCTCCAGAACAAGTATCTTCATCCTCTTCTTGCAGGTCATACGTACAAGTCAAATTCAGTCCAATATTGGTGACAACCCCCTTTCCTTCTTTTGGGTTGGCATCACCTCTCAGTCTAGGATCATTCAATTCTTTGAACTGAATGGTTTGTTGGGCTCCCGATGGAACCAATCTGACTTGACACAAGCCCTTTTTCTTTCTCGACACCCGCGATGTGGCACCTGCAGACCCTCTCCTTAGCACTTTTAACTATTGTGTCGACGACCTTAGCTCTCGATGCTAATATCCTCCCTTAATGTGACCATAGACTACGATCATGGGACAACTCCCTTTGCGACCCTTCACTTCCAAAATTTCCTGAGTTGCTTCCTCCTTTTCCCAATTTCTGAATCAGAAAATGCTTCGGGACCATATCTACGGTCCTCATTCTTCTCGCGATCAACGGTTGTGATCAAATCACGAGTTTGGACTTCGCAATTCCTCTCTCCTCTTGAATCTGCTTTCTCTGATCACAAATCAGCAATGGATTGATCCCTTATCACGTGTCCTTCTAGATACAATGGTCTGGACTTGAAATCTCTCTTCGCAACTTCGTGAAGATCCTTGTTTTCTTTCGACAAACCTTCTGAAGCTCCTTCTCCTGAACCTCTCGATATTCTTCCACCTGTCTTCTCCTCGACGATGGATGATTTCTCTATCTTTGGGACTTTGGCAAGTCATCGAATCCTTTGCACACTTAGCTCAATTTTCACCTTTGGAGACTTAGGCTATTCTCGAAGGGTTTGTCCACTCCTTGCAGAAATATGTGCAAATATCTTGCAACTTTGCTCGACTTGAGAACCTCCAAGGTTTCAAGTTCCTTTGCGAGTTTCTCTTGCCCTCCTGGGAACTTCTCTCTCTTTTTCCTGAGCTTGTAAGTTGAAATTACAACACCTTAGTCACACTCCTTACGCCTTGCTCAGTTCTTCGACTGCTTTTCCCTTGGCCTTATGGAAAGGTTTAAGGAATCTCCTTTCCTTTATCGATGTGCTTCCTGCAAATCCTTCCTTCACCAGAATGTTCAACATTTCTGGGACTCTCCAACACCTTCAACCGTGTCTCTCCTGTGTATTCTCACACAAGCTCGATGCCCTCCTGGCAGAGTATTCCAAAGTGTTCAATAACTATGGACTGTGCTTCTCCCCACACAGTATGCCTTTCCAAGGAACTTAACTGCCTTGAAATTTCTCCCTGAGTCTATGAATTGATATGGCATGCCCTCCTAGAATATTCTCTTCTAACTCCACTGAGTTCATATACGCACTCCTTGCGTTGACTCACAGATTTTCCCTATGCTGTCGTGCACTCATTGCACTTAGCCTAGAGAACTAGGCTTAAATCAATACACTCTCGGATAGAAAACTATATCTCTATCCATGCAAACAATTTCTAACATTCATCTACAATTCACAAACATGTAAAATAAATTCATCACACAACATCCATTGAATAGAAAGACAAAAAAAGAAAAAATGTCATTCTCTATTAATGGTGGAATTCCAAATTACAATGGTGGATTCCGAGCTACAAATGACTCTCGGTTCTCATCAACCTCTCTCCTAGTAACCTATCCAAACCGACCTATCCAAAACCCAACCTATCCAATCCAACCTATCCAAAACCCAACCTCTACTTGTATTACAATAGAAATATTTATACAAGAGGGGCTCAATGAGTTTCCCTCACAAGATTAAATTAGTGGTGTGAAATCACCATTCAAACACCTATCTAATGGACAGATTACAATGATGGAAATATTCTCCAAATTGGATGCAGATCCCTTCTACTGTCAGCCTATTAATGTATACCTTATATCCAACATGTGCAAAAGAACAACTTGGCTTTTCAATCTTGTCTTCAGTTAATGCCTAGATCACACCTTGGATTCTCAAGGAAAAAATGAGAGAGAGACGCCTCTCCTTCCTTGAATGTGCACCACGTGCATAGATGAGATAGTGCATGATGAGGTGGAGAGATTCTCCTGCATCATACTCCATAGCGGAACAAATCATGAACTCCTACTTATGAGATTTCCGACATGTCTGAAGTCATCCTAGATCCCAAAATTTCTCTTGGAGCTGTCTCTCAGCTCCTCTACTCCGCTTCTTCTGCTCCTATATCATCCTCCCTACTCGTGCAAGTTTCCTTTCGTCCAACTTCCTTTTTCTGACCATTTTTTCTTTCGATTCCAACATCATGTTCCTTATATCCTCGATCACCTTGTCCAGTTTCTTTATTGACTAGTTCTTCTATTGCAGTATAGCTCACTGCACTCCCTCCTTGTCAATGGGAAAATCACACTAACTTCCGAAGACATCTTCTTCCCTTGTGGCTTTAGCTTGCCACTCTATTATAGTCTTCACTCCTGTAGGCTCCTCATCACTAAATTGTTTCTCTGCTACCACTCCTCCTGACATATTCGATCTGGTCAGTCCTTCGACTGTTCCTATTCCAAGTTCCTCCAACTCATCCTCATGATGGTGTAACCCTTATTTTGCTTCCAACTTATCTTGCTGGATATTCATGCCCTACATTTCTACTCTCCTCTCAAGAGCTTCAAATGTTTCACACAGATTAACAAATTTCATGATGTCTGCTTCTTCTTTTGCTGCAGACTTCAGTGTTGTAGTCATCTCCTGTTCATCTTCCTGGATGAAAACATTGAGAGATTATGTTGAATTCTCTTCTCTTTCTATTGGTACAGACCTCATTATTTTTTCCATCTCCTCCTTGACAGTCTCTTCTTGATGTCTCTCTGTCACATATGCAACATTGGTGATAGCCTCTACTTGACTACTTGGTAGGAATATCTCAAATCATCCAATGATCAAAATGCTCCTCTAACCCTTCTCCTTTATGATGGAAGTTTGTAACTTCTCATCATATTCATTCACATGGCTCACAGGTCTACGGAAATATCCATCTAAGTGAGGTCCTTATTCTGCCTCCTTTTCATCTGTCATCCCTCTTAGCTGACACAAACTCTCAATCGAGTTCACCTCTCCTCCCTTTCTCACCTGGAAATGTGGGATGTCTCCTTCGCCCACATGGAAGTTCACAATATCCACTAATCCCTTCTCATTGCCCACCTGGAAATCTATGAAACTCTTTCTATATCTCTTTCCCTCATGAATGAGAAATTCAACATGCCTCAACCACCTATTTAACCTCTATTGTTGCCTTATGGTCAACAACTTCTTAACAGGCCAACTAAATTTTCTCTTCAAATTCCATTTGTACCTCTAGTGCACCATTGATTCTTGTTTCATCTTAAATGAAATCCTCTCCATATGTGCTTGGATTTCACTGATCTCCTTGTCCATATCCGCTCTTCTCTTCTATGAGTTGACTTCTCTTCGACTGCATCTATGGCCTTCAATGGCCATTTTTCTTTGTCTACAACCCAACTGGTTTTTTACCATCTACTGCACGCCTTGCAACATCTCCAACAGAGCATCACACCCTATCTCCCTGGCTTATAGAAATAAATGATGCACCAACGCCTTTGTCTCTTTCTCTCTACCTAAGATAAATCAAGCTCTGCCTTCACCTACTGCCTACAGGAGAAATCAAGATCTGATACCACTCCTGGTGACAAACCCCTTCCCTCCTTTAGACTATCATGACCTCTAGGTCTAGGATCATTCAATTCATCGAACCGAATGGTTAGTTGATCCCCTGATGCAACCAATCTTACTTGACATAGGCCCTTTTGCTTCCTCAACACCCACGATGTGGCACCTGCAGACCCTCTCCTTAGTGATTTTAAATCTTACGCCGACAACCTTAGCTCTCGATGCTAATCTACTCTCTTAATGTGACCACATACTACGACCATGGTCCAACTCCCTTCATGACCCCACACTTCAGGACTTTCATGAGCTGCTTCCTCCTTTTCGCGATTTTCAAATTAACAAATGCTTCAAGACAAAATCTACAGTCCTCGTTATTCTTGTGATCAATGAATATGATCGAATCGTGAGTTTGGACTTCGTGATTCCTCTCTCCTCTCAAATATGATTTCTCCGATCGCGAATCAATGATGCGTTGGTCCCTTACCATATGTCCTTCCAGATCCAATGGTCTAGAGTTGAAATATCCTTTCGCGAATTCGATAATATCCTTGTTTTCTTCCAGCAAACTTTCCGAAGGTCCTACTCCCGAACCTCTCGATCTTCTGCCACATGTCTTCTCCTCGACAATGGATGACTTCTCCATCTTCAGGACTTCAACAATTCCTCAATTCCTTTGCACACTTATCAAAATTTTCACCTTTCGAAACTTAGTCTATTCTCGAAGTCTATTCTCCACTGATTTCATATACGCACTCCTTGCGTCAGCTCATTTTCCTTACATATATGATGTTGATCAATGATGCAATTTTGGAACCCGAAAAACTACCGAAAAACTACCAGAACAAATAAGATTTCGGGTCTATAAATATGTAACAACCAAAGCATGTCAAAAAGGTCCCTAACCAATAGCCTCCCGACAACCAATCCAAGAAACATGAAAATAAGGGTAAAGTAAAGATGAAGAATGACATTGAGAAGTGGTGCGACTTCCACAAAAGTCCCTGGCACAACATCGATGAATGTCATTTGAAACGGTCATTGGTGGATAAGGTCAAATACAATGAGCCAAACCCTGATTCATAATCTAATTCATAATCTAATCCAGAAAATATTGAGAATAAACATATCATCGATGCAAAACCCACTTCTACTTTTGCAACCACAACAATTCAACCAGAAGAACCAATAGATCCTCAATGTATATGATGTTGATCAATGCTGGAAGTTTGGAACCCAAAAAACTGCCGAAAAACTACCAGAACAAATGAGATTTCGGGTCTATAAATATGTAACAACCAAGGCATGGTAAAGAGGTCCCTAACCAACAGCCTCCTGACAACCATTCCAAGAAACATGAAAATAAGGGTAAAGGAAAGATGAAGAATGACATTGAGAAGTGGTACGACTTCCACAAAAGTCCCTGTCACAACACCGATGAATGTCGCTTGAAATGGTCATTGGTGGATAAGGTCAAATACAATGAGCCAATGGAACCATAAGGTATATGATTTTGATCAATGATGGAAGTTTGGAACCTGAAAAATTGTCGAAAAACTACCAGAACAAATGAGATTTTGGGTCTATAAATATGTAACAACCAAAGCATGGTAAAGAGGAAGGTAGCAGATTTGGTGAGCTTGGTATCCAATAGTGACCAGAGGCTCGACCATAATGAGCCGAGGAATGGACTGTCATGGTCTGAGATAATGGTTTGTGGGATACCAATATGTACCCATACTCGTTCAAAGAAGATATTGGCAGTGTCTTCTTCTCTGATATTCTTCTTGCAGGAGGATAGAATCGCCATCTTGGAAAAGTGATCAAAAACCACAAAAGCACATTCATTTCCCCTCTTGGTCGACAGGAGGCCTGACATATAGTCCATTGAGATGGATTCCCATGGCTTGTTAGGAGTAGGAAGAGAGGTGTACATGCCCTGTTTCTTAGTGGTCGGTTTGGCAATAACACAGGTGGTGTAGGACCTAATATACTTGCTGACATATTGTAGAAGTTTTGGCTAGTATAAATGTGTATGCAACAATACCACTGTATTTTCGATGCCAAAGTGTCCTACCACCCAACTTTAGTGAGATTCCAAAATTATCTTCACGCACTCACTTGATGGAACATAGAGATGGCCCACAAGACACAACAACCCATCATGAATATGGAAATTAGCGACCACTGAGTTGGCACCTAACATTTTGTAGGTGGTGGAGAAGTTGAGGTCTGTCTCATAGAGATGGGGCCATCCGAAGGTATCATGGCCGAAAGAGTCTAGCACCATGGTGAGTGCTGCAACTGGAGGTCATCTGAGGTAGTCAACAAATCATTTGGTACTTCTTGTTTTATACTTGATGTTGAGGTGGAACTATTGTAAGTATGTTGACCACTTCTTATGGTGGTCATTCTACAATTTTCCTTGGGTTTGCATGAACACTAGTGGCTTGTGATCAGTGTGGATTACTGTTTCCTTCCCATGAATGTAATGTCTCCACTGCTGTCATGCTTTCACAATGGAGTACATTTATTTTTCGTAAGTAGGGTACTTACAGACAACATATGATAGTGTATCACTATGATATTCCATGGGGTGTTCATGTTGAGTGATAATGACGCCCACAACATAGTCTGAAGCATCTGTCTCCATATCAATGGGATGGTGCAGTTCCAGTAATGAAATTATCGGGTATGAGCACAAACACTTCTTCAAGTCATTGAAGGCTTGTTGTTGGGACAGGCCCCACAAAACATTTTCCTTACCACCACCCCTGGTTACTTATCTGAGGGCCCATGTGATATGATAAAATCCCAGCAGGAACCTGCGATAGAAATTAGCGAGGCCCAAGAAGCTCTAAAGTTCAGTGAATGTGGTTGGGGCTGGCCAGTCACGGATAACCTAGATCTTGGATGGATCCACGTGCACACCATGTTGATCAATGATGTAGCCTAAATTAGTGGGATAAAATTTTTGGTTGACTTAATTTTGTAAATGAGTATTAATTTATTTTTAAGTCAAAAATTCATGTTACATTAATGTTTGTAAGGTTAAAATTTGTGGTATGTTTGACAAGTCACTCTAAAAAAAGAATGATGAAAAAAAAAATACTTTCGTTGTATTCGTTTAGTCTTTGAGTTCAGTTACCAAAGGGTTGTTACACTATATTGCGAGGAAATATCAAAGATATAGTGACAAACATATTCCTCTATAGCGACGTAAGTACATGGAAAAACAAAAATGATAATATTTTTTTGTGACTAGAATGTTGTATTTGCGAATTTTTCGTCGCTATAGCGATGTGGACTATAGGTTTTAAGAAAACAAATTGTGCGACAAGGAATATAGGCTTATGAAATCACATTAAAATTGGATGAGGTAGCCATGGATCTTCTTGAAATGGGAAATGACATGGGATTATGGTTTTCCATGCAAATTGTACAAGACTCCTCGATATTTCATTATCTCTAGTCTTCTTTGTGTCTATAAGGAAGCTCTAAGTTGCTCCCTAGGAGAGGAATTAACTAGGATATTATGTGATTTATCTCAAAGTTTTGGGATCTTGGGATAATCACTAATTAGTGGCCTATTACTCTTCTTAATGCTTCCTAGAATATCTTGGCCAAAGCCCTTATGTTTCAGTTGAGGTTCATTCTTCATAAGATCATTTGCATTACCAAAATTTGGTGTTCATCCAGGGGTGATAATATATTATTGATATTGTTGTTTTTTGGATACATGGGTAAAAAAAAGGAATGAATTAATTGAGCATGATTAGTCATCATTGACTTCAGTAGCACCACACCTATTATTATAGTCTCTACATTGGAATTAGGAAAAAATCATTACAACATATGAAAACAATAAAAATACTTCATCGAGTAACATGGAATGAAACTAGATTTTCTAAAAAAAATAGAACAAAATTAGAATCATAATTTCCATCTCAATACACAAATTTCCTAACCCATTGGACAACACCACATTTAATCTCAAATTACAAAATCCTATGTTTATAAATAATATGTAGAGAATTGTTAATGGACCACTAGCAATATTGGAATCCTTTTAAATGAAAATAATTATATATATTTGTAAGGATAGACTAATGAGACATAATAAAAAAGGATAAAGGGACTAGAACGTTATGAGATTATTGATTCAATCCATCTATGAAACTAAGATGAACTTTTGTTAGGATAACAAGAAGATATCATATTGGAGCTTCTAGATGGCTATGCAAGTACTTTTTTATTCTTGCGAAACTCGAAATATTTTGTGTCCAAAACATATGAAGCATGTTTTACATACATGAGCATATTAGCAAGAAACTTGACCAAGTATTTAATACAACTTTCTTGGGTTTGTCTAATGCCAATTCAAGATAAAAAGAGGTGCTCCTTAATAAACTTATTTGGTGGCATCAAATTCACTTTGCAAACCTTACATGTGTCGCACAATATTTTATGCTCAAGCTCATTCACTATTCCAACATTATTCATCACCTTAGGCATCATAATGAATTCCTTTCCACTAGCATACTTGGGAATGTTTATGAAAGATACCATTATTTATTGTGAATCTACTCTAAAAAACAACAAGTAACAGATATGAAGCAGACTTCAATATAAATTAATTTTATAAATATAGAAAGAGACACAACACCTTGAAAGGAAGAATTGGTGCATTTTCTTCATGTAATTATAGGTTTCAATAAATTCGTTATACAAATAACTTGAAAAGGTAGGTTTCAGTGCATTAGGAATGAATTCAAGATTCTCGAGCCCTTCCATTAGTTGAATTCTCAAGTGATGAGGATTAGATGACTGCAAAGAAATAAAATAATAGTTAATAATTTAAATGACACAAGTACAAACATGTCTGCCAGTCTTAAAAATCTATTGGATCAAAAAGAAGAAAATCCCACTAAAAGTTACCAATCTTGACTTTAATACTGTAGACTAGTTGAAAAACCTACAAATTCAAATCGATAAATATTTTCACCATGAAGTAACATGGAAGCATTCACATGGTAAATTGCATCAATAAACTTTGAAGGTGATATTGATCTCTCATACATTTCTAACTCAAACAACTTGTTTTCCATATCATATCATGCAATTATTTGCAGTTTCAACCAAAATTCTTAAGTTAGCAATGGAAATACTTCAACTTCTGACAAGGTCTAACATTAAGAATCATACCAGAAATATGTTATCCCAATGATCCGAATTATTTTCAGAATGAAATGAAAGCAAAGATATTACAATGAAATACACATAAAAAATTTCAGAAACAGAGAAATAAAAGAATACACAATTTCTATTAATGAAAGAAATGTATAGATACTTTCAAAATATAGAGTGAAAGACTCTCTATAATGGTGGAAAATTTATCTCTGAGAAGATATGTGATGGCTATGTTCATTTGCAAGAAGATGATTAGAATGAGGCTCTGAAGGCCTTTTTATGATAAACATGAATTCCAAATCCCTAGACATCCAAAAACCTAACCCTAGGAGATGAAGTACCAAAAGTCATGTGGGCTCAGTTGGGGTAAGTTAGTACATTAACTTCCCAAGGTCATAACATTTTCATACGATCTCCATTGGAAAGGTTTTTTCGAGAACTGCACATTATGCCATCAAAGGCTCAGTTTGTCTACAATTTGACTGTGGGAAACCAAGAAAATTTTGTTTAGATCCCCAAAACAGCCATGGAAGAACAAAAAGATGTACTAACATGAAAAATTCTAAAATAATCTAGTTGGAATAGGTGGGAGGACACCAATATCCACCTAGATGTTGTGTTGGGCTTCAGGATAGCCCCAGAAAAATAGAAACAACAATTAAAAAGAAATATCCCCATTACAAAAAAATGTGTTGAACTAAAAATTGTCAATATGACCCAGTTGGGATTTGGAATATGTTGGTGGCCACCAATATCCACCTGGATCAATCCCCCCCCCTTAGGAATCAATGGTATCCATTGCATTGAGTTCCCAGGGAATAAGGGAAAGTTTGGTATGTGGAAGGATTTCATGAACTCGTTGTTGGTGGGGTTGAATATGTTCCACCAACCTATTGTCTATTTGCCTGACAGGGCATTGTGTAGGCACCATTGTAGGTGAAGAAACAATATCTTCTTTCTCTTCTGTAATATTCTTTTGTTCGATGGAAGGTGTTGATGTTGTTGTAGTTTCCTTTTGTACATCCTTTGAACAAACTGTGAAGAGGGTGAATTTTTCAGTATGAGAGATTACCTTGTGGCACTTTTTGGGTGGAACAATAGTCATAACTACCTCTAGTATCCTGTAGAGTTTACCCCCCAAAGTAATAATGACTCATAAACAACATGACATTTCCACATATATGGTTGGCCCAAAACAACATCACAAAAATCAAGAGGGGAAACATGATAGACTACCTCATCCATGAAGGGTTGGATGTCATAGGACATGAAGCAATGATGGCTGACATGGATATCTTGTCCCCAATGAATCCATATGATGTTGTATGGTTGCGGGTTTGGTGTTTTCGAAAACCCCAATTGTTTGACAACCTCAACTAAGATGAGGTTCTTTTGGCTACCGCTATCAACAATGAAATTCAATGGGGTCCCCTTCACCCACATCTGTGAATGGAAGAGGTGCTCCCCCTCTTCAGGATCTATTGGTTCTTCTGGTTGAATTGTTGCAGTCGCAAAAGTAGAAGTGGGTTCTTCATTGATGATCTGTCTATTCTCAATATTTTCTCGATTAGATTCTGAATCAGGGTTTGGCTCATTGTCTTTGACCTTATCCACCAATGATCGTTTCAATCGACATTCATCAGTGTTGTGTCAGGGACTTTTGTGGAAGTCGCACCACTTCTCAATGTCACTCTTCATCTTTCCTTTACCCTTATTTTCATGTTTCTTGGAATGGTTTTCGAGAGGCTGTTGGTTAGGGACCTCTTTACCATGCTTTGGTTGTTACACATTTATAGACCCAAAATCTCATTTGTTCTGGTAGTTTTTCGGGTTCCAAACTTCCATAATTGATAAACATCATATACATCATTGGATTATGGTTTAAAATTCCTTATACCTTATATGATGTTGATCAATGATGCTATTTTTTCGGTAGTGTTTCAGGTTCCAAACTTCTGGGGCCATTTTGAGGCCCTAAACGACGTTTTTTGGGGATTTGGGGCTGAAGTGATTGTTGAAAACACTACCTTGGGCCAGTCAAAAATTGTTATTCTCGGTTAGACATTTCCAACGGGATATTATGTGCCTAAAATGGAGATTGTATGCAAAATTTACGATGTCGGGAAGTTGATGTACTAACTTACCCAAATGGGGCCTACATGACTTTTGGCGCTTCATCTCATAGGGTTAGGTTTTTGGATATCTAGGGTTTTTGAAATTCCCGTTTATTGTAAAAATACTTCAGAGCCTCATTGTAATGATCGCCTTGTGAATGAGAGCAACCGTCTTCTCAGAGATACGCTGCCACCATTCCATCAAACTTGTTTTCCGCTACAATTTATAGTTTTAGCTTATTTCCTTATTGAATAGAAAACTAGTTTTATTGTATCTTTGTTATTTTGTGCTAAGAATATTGTAAGAATCTGTATTCATTTCATTTTGTTCATAAAATTCGGATCAATGATGATGATTATGATGACAATGATGGAGAGGATAATTATGATGACAATAAATATCATGATCGAAATTGTTAGGCCCTAGAAAATTCCCCTTGCTAAGTATAGAACCCCTTATTAAGCCCTAGATATTGATTTATTTCATTTAGTTATTTAGACTATATTAAGAACAACATTAAGGAAAATATATAACAAGTAAACACAAAGAGATATTTCAAGAAACATAATAATAAATTTAAACTCATATTCTATTAATGACTATCTAAAATAAAAAATATTGTAAAATGGAAAGCACACAAGCTAACTACAATGGTGGTAGATTATCTTTGAGGATAGATATGTGATAGTGACACTCATTTTCAAGAAGAGGATTACAAATAGGATGGAAATACCTTTTAACATAAATAATCAATGAGAAAACCCTAAACATCTAAAATCTTAACCCCGGAAGATGAAACACCAACAGTTTTGTGAGCCTCGATGTGGTTAGTTGATACATCAACTTCTCGGGGGTGAAACATTTGCATATGATATCCATTTGGGGTTCTCGGTAACTCGTCGAAAAGGTTTATATGAATAGTACACATTATGAGTGTCTCATTACATTCCTTCATTTATCTAGTGGGTGTTGCCACATCAAAAAAACATCGTTTAGGGCCACAAAAAGGCCCTAGAAGTTTGGGATCTAAAACACCGTAGAAAAAATACCAAGATGTGGATCCATTCTTAATAAGTGGAATAGGTGGGTGGACACTAGTATCCACCTATATCATCTCTCCCTCCTTAATAATAAATGGTCTCCATTGCATCAATTTCATCCATTAGATGGGGAAAATTTTGGTGAATTTGATTCCTGGTCAGCCACTTACCCTCGTGAATAAGCTACCATGATTTGAGGAATCGATAGAGTTGAATGTTCTATAGGTGAGTTCCCTTTGTCTTGGTGTTCATGATCTGATCAAATATCCCCTATTTAGTACATGTAAGATTGATTTATGTAGGGGTCAAGTGTTCAACCACATCCCAAGTGTCTAGGAGAGGTGGAAAATATCCAGTCAAAGCAGTTCCACATTAAATATTAGGTGCAATCCAGGTAGAGTGGGAACACTTAATTCAAAAGAATTATTACCAAAAACCATGTTGATAGTGTAAGGTCTATATCAGAGTGGTTATATATTTTGATGGGGTCCTATCAGGTTCTCTTTCTACAAATGAAACCATACCTTATCTCCCACCTAAAACTTGTGTGGTACTTGATGTTGATAGTGGCACTCTTTGTATTTGGAGTTGTATTTTTGTAAAATTTCATGAAATTGTTTTTAAATGTGATGGATAGACTGAATAAATATTTTTTCTCGACCAGTCTCGGTATGAGCATGGGAGGAATCTTCTTATGCAAATACAATGGGCAGAGCTATGTTGATGGGGGCCAATGGTTGGAACCCCAAGCACACTTGAAAAGGGATGTGCAAAATAGATCTCTATAGGGATCTATTGTAGCTATGATGAAAATATGTAAGGCTCTCATCCCATGTGTGTAGATATTTAGAATTGTACATCCTTAGGATATGGATAATCATGTTGTTGACTACCTCTTTTTTTCCATCATTTTGTGGGTGGAAGGAAATCGATTTGGTTAGATTGGTTCCCATCATTGACCATAGGCTAGACCAAAAATTGATCTAGAACCTACTGTATTGATTTGAAATAATGGTTTGTGGGAGCCCAAAATGAGCCCAAACACATTCAAAGAAGAGATTAGTGGTGGCCTCGATTGTGATTCTTTTCTTGCAGTGTGAAAAAACTACCATCATAGATAAACGATCAATGATGACGAAGAAACAATCATTCCCATGCTTGGTTGAAGGAATAAAAGACATGTAATCCATGGAGTTGGACTCCCAAGACCTATCAGGAGTAGGAAAAGGGGTATATATCCTCTACTTATTTATGGTAGGTTTGGAAATGGCTCAATAAATGTAGGATCTAATGTATTTGCAAACATCTTGTCAAAGCTTTGACCAATAAAACTTCTTTTGCAGTACAACCACTTTTTTGTCCACATGAAAGTGTCACGTCACTCAATCTTACCAAATAATTTTTGTATGATCTCTTGAAGGAAAACATAGATGGATCATATGGCATAGTAATCCATCTTGAGGATGAAATTCTAGAATTGGTTTTCCTGTGCTCAATGTATGATAGGGAGTAGAAACATTAGAGTAACTATTGTAAAATGGTGACCACTTGGATGTCTCATTCCCACAATATTAAATAACTATGTTTATCACCACAAATTAGGGTCGAATGAGACATTTTTTGACATGGTTGGTGCTACCCTTCTTGTACTTGATGTTCAAGTGGAATTTTTGCAGGCATGTGTACCACTTATAATGGTGGTCATTCTATAAATTTCCCTATATTTCCATGAATTATAGAGGCCTATGATCAATGTGTATTATATTTTCCTTCCCTATAATGTAATGCTTCCATTGTCGACATGCCTAGACAATGGAGTACATCTCTCTGTCATAGGTGGGGTATCTACAAACATCATTATATAAGGTTTCACTATGATAGGCCACATGATTCCCATGATGAGTGAGGATTGCACTGATATAATTATTTGAAGCATTTGTTTCAATATAGAATGGATATTGTAGGCTTGGTATATTAAGGACTGGCATTGAGCAGAGGAGGAATATTAAATCATTGAATTCCTTCTATCAGGATGCAACCAAAACAAAATCGACCTTCTATCCACCCTTAGTGACCTAGATTAGGGACCAAGTGACATTAGAGAACCCCAACAAAAACATGTGGTAGAAATTAGTGATGCCAAAGAAGCTATGGATCTCGTTCAGTGTATTCAGGGTCAGCCAATAATGGATGACTTAGATCTTGGATGGATCCACATGCACACCCTATTCATCCATGATGTATCCTAAATATTGGATTATATGTATTTCAAAAGAGAACTTATCCAAATTGGCATACAACTTGCGTTGTTGTAGGGTTCCCAAGACCTACTATATGTTTTTCAAATGCTCCTCCAAGGTTTTGCTAAATATCAGGATGTCCTCTAGATATACGACCAAAAAGGATTTTGTGAATGGTCACAACATATCATCCATAATTTTCATGAATGTGGATAGTTAATTAGTAAATATTAAAGTCATGACCAACCACTCAAACATACGTTCTTTAGACTTGAAGGTTGTATTCCACACAATATGTTTCTCAATCGACACTTGGTGGTAGCCTGGCTTCGGGTCAATCTTATTGAAAATTTTGTCTCTCTTGAGCTGATTGAGAAGATCATCAATCTGAGGGATTGGGAACCCATTTTTTAATTTGATATTTTTTAGGGATATATAATCAATACAAAGTCACCATGTCTCGTCCTTATTCAATGTAAGAAAAATTGGGCTCCTACAAGATGAGGAGATTGGCCTAATGTGGCCCTTTAAAATTAGTTCTTGTATATGGCATTTGATTTCTTCATTCTTCATAAAAGAACACCTGTATATAGGGCCTATAGGAAGAGGAGCATCAAGTATCAAATCAATTGAGTGCTTTATCTTATAGTGCAAAGGAACCTAAGTAGGCAAGGAAAATATGTCTTTGTGCTCTTCTATGATCTTGTCCACCTATTGTTGTTGCATAGAGAGACCTCATGTGGAGGTTTTGGAAGCTGTAGTGACCTTCCATTCATCTTCTGAATGGACCATAAATAGGAAAAATATCCCAGTTTAAGAGAGCACCTTTCGACAATTCTTCGCGGAGATCAAAGAGACTACAATATTTGGGACTGCCTCCAATACCCTATAGAGTTGACCTCCCAAAGTAATAATGACACTACGATGCTTGGATTCATAAATATTTTGACACTTACACATATATGGTTGTCCTAAAATAACATCACAAAATTCAAGGTGGGAAACATCACACAATGCCTCTTGTTTGAAGGGTTTGATTCCATAGTGTATGTCTCGTCCCTAGTTGATCCAATTGATGGTGCATGGTTGAAGATGTGACATTGTTGTTAGGTTCAAACTCTTGATGAACTCTCTAATATTAAGTTCTTCTAGATGTAATTGTCAATAATGAAATGAATGGGTGTCCCCTTCACCCACATATATGAGTGTAAGAAGAGCTCCCCTTCTCCAGGATACTCTAGTTCCTATGGCTGGAATTTTGTGGTAGAGATGATGAAACTAGGTTCTACGTAAATGATTCATTTTCCATTATTCGTTTTTAAATCAAAGTCTGAGTTGGCATCCAAATCTAAGTCTTTCATCTCAGCTAACAATGACTATTTGGAGTGACATTCATCACTGTTGTTCCAAGGTATTTTGTGGAACTCACACCAATTTCCAATGTCCTTCTCTGACTTCTCATTACCCTTCTTTGCTAGTGGATTGGAATGGTTTTACTAGGGTTGGACATCCTTTCTATGTCCTTTTATTTAGGATTTAGGGACACCTTTATCGTTCTTCTACTGTGATGGGTTTGTAGATATAAAATCCCACTTATTATTTTGCTTGAACTTTTTCTCGATGTTGAAAGAATATCGGTAAGTGGCTCCTAGTGAGGAGAGGTCTAGGAACTCCATCTCTATTTGGATGTACCTATGTAGGCCACTATGTCACTTTGGGACTAGGTCTCAATCAGAGTATTTAATACCCAACTTTGAGTACAAGGTATGGAGGATTTTGGTGTACTCCATCATTGTTCGGTATCTTTCTTAACACAAAGTTGTCCATCTCGTGTATTGGTCATCATTGTTTCCAACATGGTAGTATTTCTCCTTTAAGGCATGAACGAAAGCCACCCAAGTGATTTCTAGCCCAAAAATTGTATCCTTGTCCTTGACATGTTTCTCAAAGTAAGTTTCCCACCAATATCTAACATGGTGAAGAGATTTAAGGAGCCCGAAGGTGATTTTTTCACTATTAGAAAATTTTGGATAGACAAATAACCCTCTAGAAGACTTAACCATTTTTCCAAAGAATTGGTGTCTATCTGGACTTTAAATAAAGGAATATCAAATTTAACTTGTACCTTGAAGGGTGTCACACCTTCAAAGTGAGTGATGATTGAAGGTGCCACAATCATTGTTGGTAGTTTTTGAAGGATTTGGGCGAAATTATCCATCATCTTGTTCTTGTTTTGCACATGGGATTCCTCGAGTAATATTTTGATAGGATCTCCTAATTTTTCATCTCTCTTTTGTTCTGCTATGGGAGGCCACTTGGAATGTTGAAAGTGGTTTTCCTCAAGAGAAACTAGCTTTATACCCATCTCTTTACACCTTGACCTCGTCGGGGACATGCACTAAGAAATGACAAGGAGAAGACTACTATGATACCATTGATCCAGATTATATTAAGAACAACATGAAGGTAAAGATATAACAAGGAAACACATAAAAATGTTGAAATAAACATAGTAATACAATTAAACTAAGATTCTATTAGTGATTTTCTCAAATATAAAATACTGTAAAATGAAAAGCACACGAGCTAGCTAGAATGGTGGTAGCTTATCTTTGAAGATAGAGATGTGACGACTATGCTCATTCGCAAGAAGATAATTAAAAAGAGGGAAAATTTTCCTTTTAACATAAAACATCAATGGAAAAACCCTAAACATCCAAAACCCTAACCTTTGGATATGAAATGCAAAAAGTCTTGTGGGCATCGATGTGGTTAGTTGATAAACCAACTTTGCGGGGAAATGATTTTTTCATACGATTTTAGTTTGGTGCACTCGATACCTCGTCAAAAAGGTATATTTGAGGAGTACAAATTTCAAATGGTCCACTAATTCTTTCAATGATCTATTGGGCACTTCCGCATTAAAAAAAATGTTGTTTAGAGCCTCAAAATTACCCAAGATGTTTGGGACTCGAAAAACCATAGAAATAATGCCAAGATGTCGATCCATTATAAATTAGTGGAATATGCGGGTGGCCAAAAATATACACATGGATCATTTCTATTGTTGTATTTGTATGTGTAATAGAACCCTTCATTGTACCCTTTCATTGAAATTGTACTATTTTGTCTCCTATATGTTTACCAAGGAGACGTAGTCTTAGCATCATCTCATCTTGTATTATGAATTATATATATTGTAAAAGGAAGTTTGCCCCTTGAAGTTCACTGTATTCATTGAATTTGTATCATTTTTAAGGCATTCAATCATAAAATTTGGTTTCATAGCTTCGATCCTAGGGTTTTGTTGCTTCAAGCGATTCATCTTGTCATTTTCTATATAACTCTTTTTATGGAATTCCTCAGATAGCTAAATTTAGAGGTCACTTAGGAAAGATACCAAATTAACGTAAACATTTCAAGTTTTGGGTCTTTATACTTTAGGAGATATATCCTATTGAAATTAGGGTTTTTGGCTCATCTTGAATTCAATTTTAAATGTGTCATGTTGGTATTTTTTCTATAAAAAAAATTATGGGGGGTTTCATATAGTGAAAATTTATGGAGAATGAGGAGACATGTCATAGTACAGGTAGTAAAAATTCTAGATTTTGTTTTGTTACACTTTCCAAGATATAGTCGATGCACGAAAAGGGTTGTGACTAATCCTAAAATTAGTTATCTTGGCATTTTCAATGTAAATTTTTTTAGTGAGTTTTTCGACTCTAAAAAACTTGAAAATCTTGTGTTGAAACAATGAAGTACATGTGAAAAATGTTTCAAATTTGAATCATTATTTTTTATGATATATTTTTGGTGGAAGATAGGATTTTTGCACAGGTTATTTTCTAGAGATAAAATATATTTTTTTGTGGCTAGCAAGCTCATTTTTTATATTTTTTTAGAGACTTGTTATGGCATATTTAAATAAAACACGAGATTTATTGAAGTAGGTAAATTTATGTTTGTGGAATAATACATGAAGGAAATACACATGGTTTCATGTGGTTACTAGAAACACATTATTTCACCTATCACAAACCCCTATAACTCTTATTGTTACCCCTTCCAATAGTACCAAATTATATAGTACCTATAGAAGGAATATCACTTTCAAGCACCATTCGACATATAGGAATTCCCATAAGTATACCTAAAACCATCCTTAGATAAGTTATGTGGTTGTCTTGTTGCTATAGTACACTAAGAATGACACTTGAGGAGACCACTTTCTAGTACCTAGGTAGTTGGGTATTATGGCTAAGTGAACAATTGAGCTTCCTTAGTTGGTGCCCTGACATATTTGTTTGAGTACTATTGTTGGACCCCACACGTATATCAAAGAGTTATACAATCTAACACTCCCTTTTCCTTAGGACCCAATAACATTTTTTCATGGCTCCAAAGAAAGATCCAAGACTTACTTCACCAAATACACCATCAAAAATATCCTTCGTGACTCATGATGAAAATTAGGTGATACAAAACCATTTATCCAAATTGGAAAATCAAATGAACAAATTGAATGATAGGTCAGTTAAAAATGTTGATTTGATAAATACTCAAACATAAACATAAAGAAAGATTGAAGAATTGATTAAATGAAAATGGATGAAAAAAAGGAAGATATGAAAACAAATATGGATGAAAATAAGGAAGAGATGAAAATAAATATGGAACAAATGGAAAAGAATATTATGGAATCCTTAAATGGGAGGTTCCCTAAAATTTATAAGGCTTTTAAAGGAAATCATGAAAATAAAGGTAGTGTTAACGTTGAACAAATTTCCAGTAATAAGAATTTTCCAGTAGGATTTAACTCCAATAATGGAGTTACTTATGGATGGTCTCAAAAAGGAGTGAACCTCCCCAAGGTTGAATTAATAAATTTTGATGGAATAAAGGTATTTACCTAGGTGAAAATAAATCAATATTTTGAACTACATAATATTATGGATGATAATCAAATGATTCACATAGAAACTTTGAACTTTGAGATAAATCCATATCAATGGTATCAATGCGTAGTTAAAAGTAAGCCACCTTCTTTTCATTATACTTGGGGTTTATTTACAAGATACATAGAATCACATTATGGGAAAGTTTGGAAACATGACTACTTCAATCAATTGACATGAATCAAGAACTTAGGTGATATTGAAGATTATAATTTATAATTTTAGATATTAGTCACAAGGATGTATGACATAAGTGATGAACATTTGTTGGAATATTACATGGGTGTATTAAAAGGAGACAGTAAACATGATATTTCCCTAAAACATCGTGGAAATATTATGGAAGCTGTGCAATTTTATCTTCATATTCAAGCCAAGAATGAGGCTACACTTCAATTGTGACAACAAGTACAGTAAGAGGCATAATTATGGTGAGAATAAATTATTCTACATAGATTGTCAAGAGGAATAAGATCAAGAATTGGAACCATCACAATATCTATATATATAAGATACTACTCTAACAATATCTTTTCATTCATTGGCCAACATCAGTACTCCAAAACCCCTCAATATACAAGGATACATCCAGAATAAAAAGATAATAGCATTGATTGATTCTGGTATTACCCATAACTTCATCAATTACAAAATAGAAAAATATCTCAATTTTTTTATATTTACATCACTACAGTTTCAAGTAATGATTGTATATGGAGGTACCATAAATTTTTCTGGGAAGTTCCATAGTGTTAATCTCTATATGGGGGGATATGTTTTGGATATTCCCATGATTTCCACACAAATGGGTGGTGTTAATTGTAATAGGGGTCCAATGGTTACAATCATTGGGAACAATGGCCCTTAATTTTCAATATTGTTTCATGTGATTTTCCTTAGAAGAAAAGAAAATTGAGATTACATCTCAAGGGAAACCCTATAAGGTGATATGATCTAATAGGTTGACAAAATTACTCAAAAAGAGACACCATGGTGTATTTACACAATTTTTCTCACTAGATCTTCAGACATCGATATCCTCTACTC
>ML820682.1:195369-207280 GCA_009831015.1 Picea engelmannii
TTTATGAATATGTATGGTTCATAGAATATGTGCCTATATTATAGAAAGATCAACAAAATGACCATCAAAGATAAGTTCCATATTCCTATCATTGATAAATTATTAGATGAATTGCATGGAGAAATTTATTTTAAAAGTTGGACCTTTTTCCATGATATCATCAAATTAGAATGAGGTAGGAATACATTCCCAAAACATCATTTCAAACATATGAAGGTCATTATGATTTTTTGGTTATTCTATTTGGACTTACTAATGTACCTTCAAAATTTCAAAGCTTGATGAATTCTATTTTCAAACCCTTCCTTAGAAAATTTGTGTTAGTATTTTTTATGACATATTAATCTACAACAAATCTTGGGAAGAGCATGTACAACATGTTAACAAAGTATTACACCTTTTGGACGAGATTTTGTTTTATGAAAATCCTTCTAACTATGCCTTTGGGGTTCAAGAAGTTGAATATTTGGGTCATATTGTATCTCATGAATTTGTAAAGGTGGACCCTAACACAAATATTTCTATGGGAGAATGGACAAATCAAAAAAACTTGAATAATATTAAAGGATTCTTAGGATTAACAAGCTATTTCCACAAGTTGTTCGAGCACTATGGTCAAATAGAAGAACCTCTAACAAAATTATTAAAGAAGGAAGAATTTTCTTAGACTCAAGAAGCAGCCAAAGATTTTGAAAAACTTAAGGAGGCTATGTGTACAACTCGTGTCTGAGCCACACCTAAATTATCCAAAGAATTTATGATTGAGTGTTATGACTCAGGCCATGGCATTGATGTGGTTTTAAAGAAAGAAGGAAGGGCCCTTTCCTTTGAAAGTAGTGAACTTAAAGAAAAAAAATTACTCAAACCCATTTATGAAAGAATAATATTGGCCATACTACATACAGTGAATAAATAACGCCCTTACCTAATAGGAATACACTTCAAAGTAAAAACGGATTTTGATAGTTTGAAGTAATTATTGGATAAATTATTATATTTAGAAGAGAAACAAAAATGGGTTACAAATATGCTAGGTTATGACTTTGAAATTATATACAAGAAATGAAAACACAATATTGTGGTAGTTGAAATTCCAATCAAAGAAGACAAAACATAAGGTTAACTATGTGTTATTTCTATTTCATAGTATGACTAAGTGGAATAATAAAGGATATAATGGAAGCAAGATGAAGACGTATGAAATATTATACAACAACTACAAGAGGGCCCCAGTGCATAGATAATTGTTTGTCGAAGAATGATTTTGTTTGGTATCATGATCATCTGTATTTATGTAATAATTCCCAAATCAAATAGAAGGTACTTCAAGAATTTCACACTTCTCCTATAGGAGGACATTCATGGTTCTTGAAAAATTACCACAAGATTGAGAATAATTTTTTCTGGGATCGTCTAAAAGCAGATGTTCCAAAATGTATGTCTGAATGTGTGGTCTGCCAACATAATAAGGGAGAGAGAATCAATATGTCATGTCTCTTATAACCATTAGCTATACCAATTTAACGTAAAGAACAAGTTTCACTAGATTTTATTACAAGTTTACGCAAATCTAAAGGAAATATTGTCATCATGGTAATAGTGGATCAACTGACAAAGTATGCCCATTTTTTTTCTCTTTCTCATTATTTTAAAGCAAGTACAGTAGAAGCAACATTCATAGAAATAGTTCAAAATATACATGGAGTCCCTTATATTATTGTAAGTGACAGAGATCCAAGTTTCATTATAAATTTTTGGACTGAATTGTTTTCTTGTTTGGGTACTCAATTGGATCAAATGTCATCTTACCATCCTGAATATTATTGGAAAACTAATATTGTGAATAAACGTATAGAACAATATCTTCTTTGATTTGCATATGATAAAGATATACAATGGGTCAAGTGGTTTCCTTTGGCATAATGGTGGTACAAAAAATCCTTCCATACTTCATAAAAAATGTCCCCATTTCTGACACTATATGGATATCATCCTCCATCCATCACATATCCCTTTAAAGGGATTACAAAGGTTCAGGAAATAGAGGACCGCATAGGCCAAAAAAAATAGGTTCACAAACTATTGAAGGACAACTTGGTTATGCCATAAAATAAGATGAAACAACAAGCATATCAACATCGCAGTGAAAGGGAATGTTAAGTGGGAGATTGTTTTTTTTTTAGGATACAACCATATAAACAAATGTCCCCCAAGCAACAAAAGAAGGAAAATAAATTAGCACCAAAATATTATGGGCCCTATAAGGTGTTGCAGAGGATTGGAAGTATGGATTACAAATTGGATTTTCTTCCATTTTCCAATGTACATCCAATCTTCCATGTTTCTTTTTTGAAGAAGGTAATCAATGACAAGACCCCAATCCAAATTATTTACTAGATATTAATGAAGAAGGATAAATCATACTAGAAACTGAAAAAAAACCTTGAAACAAGGATTAAGTGGGTACAAAATCAAGAAATTACCATGTACCACATCAAATGGAAAAACATACCAATGGAAGAGTGTTGGAGCAGGCAATTTTCGGGCAAGGGTCAAGATACAATGCAAAAAATGAGGTAGAATGGACCAAGGAAGCAATGTGCGGTAGGAGTAAAGGTCAACATGACCGAATTATGGATTAGCGCATGAAGGAAGTTAGAATGTGGAAAAGTTGAGTCCACCTAGATTTAGGGTTTTGGGGTATTATGTAAGGGGTTTTAAAAACTTTTAAAGTATAAATAGAGGATGTACGAGGTAGCTAGGGGAGTATCATTATCACTTTTGTATGAGAGAAGTACTTTGATCACTTTTTAGATTTTTGAGTAGAAGTATTTGTTTTTTTGAATAGTTGAGGAGCTAAGGTGGAGTTAGATGGATTGTAACTAAGGGTAAATTTGCAAGATATGGAGCTGGGTGCTATGTTTTTCATCCTCAACAGTACTAAACCCATGATACAATGCGTGCAAAACATGACCGTTTTGATGAAGAATAATAAATAAGCAGAAGATCTTTGTGGATGTAGCCCAAGGGGGGTGAACCATGGTAAATATAGTGTCTCTATGTGTGTTCTCTCTTATTTTTTTATTTTATATGCTTGATGATGGATGAATAAATAAATGAATGAATCTGTTGAAGTTTACTTACAATGTGCAATAGAATAGTGTGATGTTTTCTGCAGAATGAATGTTAATGAATAAATAGAATAGTAGATGTGATGAACGATGGTATGGTAGAATGAATGTTGAATTAAAAGAATTATAATGTGCCTAACATTCCCACAAGTTCCATCCCTTCCATGATTGTGGACACGTGGGTCATGCAATCACCCATAAGCCATCTTGGGTGAGATTACTCTTGTTGGTCACTATAATTGCTTAATTAATTAAAACAATCAAGTGCTACATAAATTGTCAACCCAGGGAAGTCTATTTATTTCAAAGGTAACCACGCACTATATATGCTCAATTCCAAAAGCAACTTAGAGTTGTAGTAAAGGAAACTATATTAATCACACTTGCCTTCAATAAACTGAAGTTCTGACTTGAATTACAAGAAAGAAACCTACCTGTTGCAGAGCTTAAAGAGATGATTAATCTAAAGAATCCTAGATTACATTAAAATAACAACTGCAACAGGAAAGAACAACTATTATGTAACCAAAGAACAGGACCCTATTCCCAAGCAGGAACTCCAGCACCTTGTTTCTGATTAACACACTTTCATGAAAACATTAATGCATAGAAGGCTAACTCTATCTAATAGAGAACAGGACCCTTAATCCCTTCCATTAAGTAGGAACCTTTAGTACCAGTCTCTGATCAACACACTTGTGAAGATAACTGAAAGCTAACTAATTCTACAGAGAACAGGACCTTCTAATCCCTTCCATTAAGTAGGGACCTTTAACCCAGTCTCTGATTAGCACACTTGTGAAAATAACTGAAATCTAACTAGTTCTACAGAGAACAGGACCTTCTAATCCCTTCCATTAAGTAGGGACCTTTAACCCAGTCTTTGATTAGCACACTTGTGAAAATAACTGAAAGCTAACTAATTCTACAGAGAACAGGACCTTCTAATCCCTTCCATTAAGTAGGGACGTTTAACCCAGTCTCTGATTACCACACTTGTGAAAATAACTGAAATCTAACTAATTCTACATAGAACAGGATCCTCTAATCCCTTCCATTAAGCAGGGACCTTTAACCCAGTCTCTGATTAGCAAACCTCATAAAATCATCACACAAGATTACTAATTAAAATGATTATGAACTTCATGAAAATAATGTAACATTCAATAAAATAAAGTTCTTAACAAGACAAAGTTCAGTAGTGTTTCAACAAAGCAGAATTCATTAAAAGTAGTGTTTCAGCAAGACAAAAGTTAATCAAGGCATAAACAGAAGTTATACTAACACACTATAAAACTAACGGGTGAATCTTGTGAAGAAGGTGGGCCCTCCCTTCTCACAAGATTCCCCTAAGACGAAAAAGCTAGAGAAGGATGCTCAAAACAGTCTTCTATTCATCTATCAATGTATCATATTACAATCTGAAAATCAAGTACGTCCCTCTCTCTGAAGCTTTCTTAATACATAAACTGGAGATCCTTTTGAATGATGATTTCCTATTATTTAAAGAGGGAATCCCTTCGATACAATTGATCAAAAATTACAAATGTATATCTGAATCTTATTCTTAGTCAGATCAACTTTCTAAACCGGAATAGGATGTCCTAGTCTTCCGCAACAGAATGCTATTACAAGTGTTGAGTGAGATGTTGTTGTTACGGCTGAAGTAACAATTCTTGTTTCTGTTGTTGCATGTTGTTTTGGCATCGCAAATCGTGGGTTGTTCAGCCATGGGATTTGCGCTCTTGACTGTTTCAACATTTCTCATGTAGCATCGATGGTTGGTGCTTGGCTCATGGTGCAGTTGTTGTAGTCAATCTGTATGAGTTGTTGTTGACCGCGGACTATGTAACAACTTCCTTTTGTTTCAGCATCGTCGGTCCTGGGCTATGTAACGACTTCCTCTGCGTTTCAGCATCGTGATCATGAACTGTGTAATAGCTTCCTCAACATCGTAGATCATGAACTGTGTAACAACTTCTGTGTTTCAGCATCGTCGACCCTGGACTGTGTAGCAGTTTCTATGTTTCAACATCGTCGCCCATGGACTGTGCAACAACTTCTATGTATTGTTGTTTCAGCAACAAGCCTCAAATGCTAATCTGCAGTTTGAACTGTTTCAACACTTATACATTTTTAATCAATGGTTAAGTACGAGAGTGATGTAAAATATTATGCAAAACATATTAAACGTATAGTAATGAGAAGGGACATTGTATACCTTTGGAATGATAAGATAAAGTGATAATATGAGTTTAAATGTGGGTGATCAAGAGTGTAATAGTGGAAACACGTAGGGGCAAAAAGGTACATTGTGTGGTCCTAACATCCCCCCCAACTCAAGGTGTTGCATGTCCTCAGGCAACTTCACTCTGAATCAGAGTCTGAATACCGAATCTGAGCATGTAGGTTACTCAAGAAGTAACTGTGGGAGGTACTTTCCGTTGGCGCTCTGAACCCTTGGACCCGTTGTAACCTTTGCCAAGTTGTTGTTTCTGTCTTCTTAGGCAGCTTATAATGGATTTGATATCTTTCTATTGGCAGCCAGAGGATAGGAAAATAAAACTGGCACCCTATCTAGCTTTCAACACATTGTTGAACACACTGGATGTATTTAGGTACCCTGGATATTGCTACCTCATGGTTAGTGGGGCTAAAAGGATTGTATTCTTGTCTTTTCTCAGTGGATTGCTGCCAAAACAAGATATTTTCCTGGAGGGCAGCAATCTCTATGGATCTGATGAAGTGCTGACAATCCTGAAGCACCTTTGATTGTAGCTGCTGGACATGTTCAGTCATCCCTGGTTTCTTTAAGAACTGATAATATTCAGTGACAAAGGTGGTTTCATTCTGTGGTTCTAGTCTTATCCATAGAAGGCGGTTGTCTTCATTGTGTTTAGCAGTCGTGAAGTCATCTTGCCACAAAATCTGATTGTGGAGAAAGGAGGTGAATGTCCGAATCTAGATGTCCCCGACAAGAGGATTAAGGTTCAGCTGCATGTTCTTGGGAATGGCCTCATTATGAAAATATGCCTCACAGAGGAGGTGTTGATCCCTAGCAGATGCTTCTATAAAAGTTTTGATGAAATCTGTTGGGTGTAGTACTGCATGGGGTTTACCTTCTATAATTGATTTGATCTAAAACCAGGTAAGTCGCTCCATAAGGAACAAGGAGTAGTTGCAAGATGGTTTTCTTGTGGCCAATAGCTTTTGTGTCAGGTCAAATACCAGGGCCAATCTTCCTTTCAACTCTTTGTTCTGTTTCTTCAGGGCGCGAGCTTCCTGACGTGTCTGCTCTAAGGCTTCCCAATTTGAGTAGGTATGATTTATCTAGATTTGTTTGTGCTCTTGCAGGCTTTTGGCCTGTGTTGCAGCATAATATTTATTCCATTTTTGTATTGTTGCCTACTCATCCCATAGTTGAGTCTGTGTTTTAGCGTTGCAAGTAGTGGGGTGAGGTAAAGTTTGAGTAGATTGTTCCACAAAAGTGTGGAGATTGATCTGGTTGGGAGGTGTAAATTCCTCCATAAGCATTGTCTGTACATCTTTGTTGACAAAAGAAGGGGCTTCATTTGTTGTAATGCAGGGCTTAGTCTTAATCTTGGGAGGACCTGTTGGTTCTTGTGTTTCAGCTGTAGTTGGTTCTTGTGTGACAGCTATAGCTGGTTCTTGTGTAACAACAAGTTCTTCCTTTTTGACTACAAAAGTTGAAGGAGGAGGGGGGGCTCCTGACACTGGGACTTGGATTACCTTATAGCCTTCTTGATAGTAAATATCGCCACATTGGCAACACATATATTCTTTACACAGGCTCTCTGTAGTCCCCTCTGACATGGTTGCTGTGTGGGCTAGGGTGTATAAATTTAGTTCCTTCACATATGCTTCCTTTTCCCTAGCTAATTCTTGCTTGTATGCTTCCAGTTCAGACTTTAAAAACTCATTTTCTTCCAAGACAGCGGCCATTGTTGGTTCTGGTTGAGAGACGACTAGTTCTTGTGTGGTAGTCACATCCTCATTAGCTGGTTTCTGTGGAGCAGCTACAGGAATGGTAGTTGATTCTTGTGTTTCAGCTTCTTGATGTAAGGAGAGTAGTGTTGCAACACCCTGGACCTATGATTCCTGTATCTCAATGTCAATATAAGCAACTGGTTCTTGTGTTTCAGCTGTAGCTAGTTCTTGTGTGGTAGCTATGGCTAGTTCTTGTGTTTCAGCCACTTAATGGGTAGTTGGTTCTTGTGTTTCACTACGGAATGGGTAGCTGGTTCTTGTGTTTCAGCTACGAAATGGGTAGTTGGTTCTTGTGTTTCAACTACTTTATTTGAGACAGATGATGTCGCAACACCCTGGGCATCTGGTTCTTGTGTTTCAGTGCCCGTGGGTGGAATAGGCAAAGATCCTGGGATTTGGGAGGTTGGAGGTGTACGGGGTATCAGTCGAATAGGTTGGGGGTCTAGGGTAGTGGAAATAATGGGTGGCCTTGTTGAGGCCCTTGTTTGATTTTTTCGTAAGAAGGGCGGAAAGAAGGGAATTTGTTTTCGTTTTCATGAGGATATTTCCTTGATGATGGGGCAGGGAGAATTATCTGGCTCAGAGTCATCACTAAGAATATGAAGTGCGGGAGTGGATGATTCTGGTAAGGTATGAGGCGGTCTTGGTATGGTAGGGGGATTGATTGGAATGATTGGTTCTGTGAGCAGGCTATTGGGTACTTCTGGGGAGTCTGGGGGGTTTTGCGGTTGCTGCTCCTGGGGGTTTTCAGGAATTTCAGGAGCTCTTTGGGGGTTTATAGGTGGGTTGTTTAGTGGAGGGTTTTTTTGGGCAAAACCCCTTTGGATGAGCAGTTGGAAAAGACGGTGGTGGGTGAGTGAAAGGGTGGGATCTTTAGCCTTTCTGCAGTAGTGTGCCATATTTTTCAGACAACCCAGCAAATAATAAGGAATATTCACCCGTCTATTGCACTGTAAATGAGATAACAGAAGAAATTCGTGCTGATAAACTACCTGGTATTGGCCTTCACAGGTTAAGTAATGTTTGATGAATCTTGTAACTTTTGGCCATGGGGGTGGCAATGAGCTGAGTTGAACACCCCTTCCTTTAAATTCAATTTGTTCTTCTGGCAAGAAGAAATTCTGTTGGGCATTCTGAATGATATGTTTACGGCTGAACATGCGAATGTGATCGATAGGAAGGCCTGAGACCTATGCTATATCCTCTTTTGTTACTGAAATTCGGACCCCTTGGATGACATAATGGTCTTCCTAAAGGTTTTGGGCGAATTGCAGGACCTGTTGTTCATTATATCCCTGGAGTCTCTGAAAGTAACTGAGCCATCCTGCCTGCTGAAAGATTTGATAAGCTACTAGATAATGTTCTAGCAGTGCTATCGTGGTGGGTTCATTGTGTATAACAGAGCCTCCCATGGCTACCATCTCGGTAGAATACACCGTCAAAGAGTTTGAGTGACATCCTCTGCACAGAGTGAGTTTTTCGAGCGACGGTATGTAACATGGTGGTAGAATACGTGAAAGGGTGGTAAAATAGGAATGACGGTGATGAATTCATGTGAAATGATGGTATATAAGGTTTGATGTGTCCTCCCCTCCCATAAAGTGTGGCTAATAAATGATTGCACTCGAGTGGTCATAAAGATTTAGAATCTTCTCATTAACTATAGCTTAACTGAATTACATAAAATTTACATACCTCGCCTTACCTTTTGATTCGTTCTGCAAACAAAATATCATGCCTGTCCATGGTAGTCCTGCAGTGGTTGTGGCAGAGACTTTTGATCCATTAGATGAATTGTATCAAGGATTTGCTGGCTAGAAGGACGAACTATGGTATGAGAGCATAAAAGCTTGCTGACAGGTGATGTTGGAAAATTGGTGTTTCAGCAACAGAGAAGAACGAGGCGAAACAATTGTTGGACAATGTTGTTTCGGTGATGAGAAAATGTGAAGAACTGTTGAACAATGGTGTTTCAGCAATGGGTAAAAATGGTGAAAAGTTACTGCGAATGGTGTTTCAGCAACAGAAAAGAAAAGGCGAAACAATTGTTGGACAGTTTTGTTTCGTCTATGGGAAAATGGGGGAAAGTGGTAAAAGGTTGTTGAACAGTGATGGGGGAGATAGGTGTGGGGTTAGTGGTAGCGGTGTTTCAGTAACAAAGGAAAGTCAAGAGTGGTGAACAATGGTGTTTCAGTAATGAATAAATTCAAAGGTGTTGAACAGTGGTGTTTCAGCATCGAGAAAAATGATGAAAAGTTGCTGACAATGGTATTTCAGCAACAGAAAAGAAAAGGCGAAACAATTGATGGACGGTGTTATTTCATCGATGAAGAATGGTGAGGAAATTGGGAAAAGAAGAGTGGCAAAGGTTGTTGATCAGTGATGGGGGGAAAAATATGTGGGGTTGTTGATAGTGGTGTTTCAGTAATGAAGGAAAGGGAACGAATTACTGACAGTGTTGTTTCGGCAACAGAGGAAAGTCAAAAAGTGTTGAACAGTGGTGTTTCAACATCGGAAGAAAGTGAAAATTTCTGAACAGTGGTGTTTCATCATCAAAGGAAAGTCAAAAGTGTTGAACAATGGTGTTTCAGCATTGGAGGAAGCTTGTCTCTTTGGAGTAGGATCGTCCTTTCCTAGTGACCTGTACTTCGATCGAGAATCTGCAAAAATCGATTGTAACATGGTATTTGTTGAAAGGGATTATTAGTAAATAAAATCTAATCTAATCTAATCTAATACTAAATAAATTAACTTAAAAGAATTAATTGCAAGTAGGGGTAGAAACCCCCTCTACAAAGAGGAAATGGATGTCTTCCATGCATGTGGCCTTAAAATCTTCTTTAGAAATAGGGCGCTGGTACAGATGGAGCCGATGACCATTTACAAGTAACGGAGTTTTGGAGTCATCGATTGTGAGGAGCCTTACTGTTCCATTGGGGAAAACAATGTCTACTTCATAAGGTCCAAGCCATATTGTACGCAGTTTCCCTTGAAATTATTTGAACCGGGAATCATACAGTAGGGCCCCATTACCTTTTTGGAACTGCTTGTTATTGATATTTTTGTCATGCCATTTTGATCTTTGTTGTTGAATTATGGTTGTTTGCTGAATGACATCTAGTCTTTTCTCCTCCAATTCATTAAGTTGCTCCAGCCTGGCTATCTGTGCATCAGTTAAATCAAGGTTGACATCTAAAGCAGTCCTTAAGGTTTTTATCTCAAATTCCATAGGAAAGACAACAATCTTTCCATAGACTAATTCATAGGGAGAGAATCCTGTAGTATTTCTCCGGGTAGTTCTGTAGGCCCATAATGCTTCAGGGAGCCTGTAGGACCAATCCTTTCTATTTTCCTTCACTGTTTTTGTGAGAATGGCTTCTATTACTTTGTTTGTTCTTTCCACCTGTCCATTGGCTTGAGGGTGGTATGCTGTAGTCATTCTCTGCTGAATATAATATTTATGAAGGGTGGCTTTGAACCCATGAGAAGTGAAAGGAGGTCCTCCATCTGTAACTAATTCTCTTGGTACTCCAAATCTAATGAAGATGTCTTTAAATAAGAAATGTATAACTGCTTCTTCGGTCACTCTGTGGAGTGCTTTGGCTTGCACCCATTTAGTCATGTAGTCTGTGCAGACCACTATATAAACTTTTTGATTGGATGGAGGGTTGATGGGTTCTATAAAGTCTAAGGCCCATATTTCAAATGGTTCAAGTTCTATCTGGGGGTTTAATGGAATTTCATCTCTATGATTAGGTTGGCATACTCTTTGGCAGCTATCACAGGCCCGAACATATTTCCTTGCATCTTTGAAGAGTGAGGGCCAATAGTACCCCATCCTGAGAATTTTATGTGTTGTTCTCTTATCAGCAAAATGCCCTCCACAAGGGCCATCATGACAAGATTTTAGTAGATCATATGGCTCATCTTCTCTAATACACCTTTGAATTTCCTGATCAGCTCATGTATGGAAAAGGCACCCACTTATCCAACTATACCGAGCACTTTGATAAATGATACTTTTTTTCTCTCGGTAGGATAGGTGTGGTGGTAACTTCCCTGCAACCAAGTAGTTATCAATGTCTGCATACCAAGGTGAGTGGGCAGAAACTGCAAATAAGTATTCATCAGGAAAGGAATCATCTACTGGGGTATCATCATCAAGTGTCAATCGAGAAAGGAAATCAACAACTACATTCTCTTTTCCTGGTCTATCTACAATTGTAATATCAAACTCTTGCAATAATAGTAGCCATCTGGTGACTCTAGCATTTGTGATAGGTTTGTTCATTAAGTATTTGATAGCTGAGTGATTAGTATGGACAAAAGTAGAATAGCTAGTAATGTAATGTCTAAATTTATTAATTGCATAGATAACTGCTAAGAATTCCTTCTCGATGATTGTATAATTGAGTTCATCAGGGGTCATATTCTTGCTGATGAAATAGATATCATAGGGGAGATGATTTTCTTCCTGTCCCAAGACAGCTCCTATTGCAGTATCTGAAGCATCGCAGGATATGTGAAAGGGAAGTGTCCAATCAGGTCCTCTAAGGATAGGAGCTGTAGATAACTAATGTTTAAGTGTATTAAATGCTTCCTGGCAAGAATTAATCCATTTGAATCCAGCATTTTTCATCAGTAACACAAACAGGGGAGAAGCTATTTTGGAAAAATTCTTAATAAATCTTCTGTAGTATCCAGCATGTCCTAGAAAACTTCTTACCTCTGTTTGGGTTTTGGGAGTAGGAAGATCCTTAATGACTTGTATT
>ML820683.1:25634-36905 GCA_009831015.1 Picea engelmannii
TTCAGATTTATAATACTAACCATAATACTATGCTGCTATAGATCTATGCTTTGTGTTGAGTTGCAGGTTGTCTCACAGGTTAGGGTTTGGGAGAGACTTTAGAGCAGATTTCCAACCTTGGCTTCTACAAACTCCTTGCTGTTTTTTGTTATTTGATATCTTGCTATCCTCCATCTTCATTTTCTGTAGTTTACTTGCCTCATAGATAGGTCAAAAATATAATTTTCTGAATATAATACTTTGCTGGAAATTTTCTGTGCATGCACAGAAATTTCTGAAGATAACATTGGTGTTCTTGCAGCATTTCCAGCAAGCTTTTGCTTGCTGTTTTTGCAGGGCAGCGTCATATTTGGATAGTACAAGCTGCATACAACACCTAGTAGGCTTCCCAAGCACTCTCCTTGACTTGGGTGACATTTCTCCTCTCTTTTCCTTCATCTCTTGTAAATTTCTGAAGTTTTTCTTAGTGTTTTAGAGCTCTAAAAGTAACCTAACTTAGTTAGCATTTTTTTGTAAGTATAACTCTTAGATTAGCTTATTCATTCATTCTTTATTTGTTTTCAAATCAAATCAATAATGATAGCCATCGTTGTCAAGATAGTTCTTGCCTGAGGGGTAGGCCAGCAGCTTGTCCTTCGTTCACATTCAAGAACGCCTCTGATTCACCAGAGTGACTGGACTCAAAGCCCCCCTTTTCTGTGCAAGTTTGTCTTGGTGGTGGTAGTTTCACTTGCCGGCACCTTGGGGGAGTCATCCCCAATATCGCCTTTGGCTTAAGGAAATCTACTTGTGATGTTGTCTTTAGCTTAGAACTTGATCACTTCTTAGCTAATTTTTCATTTACTTGTTTAGTTTTCTTTCTAAGTATCTCATATGCTCTTGCTTTCTATGCTTATGGTTAGATAGCTTCATTGTGCTTACCTAGTCTAGATCTATTATCTTTGAGTTGTTTGACTAATCCTAGATGCATATGTTGATGATGAAGAACTTATTCACTTGCTAAGTTTATCGTTTATCTACAAGCTTTTCTCTTTTGTAACTTAGCATAAGCTTATTGTGGTGTTTTGATTGGTTTTCTTAAACCCACGGCCTAGCTGGCCCTTTAGCCCACGGCCTCACCTTGTTGTTAAAGCTCACGGCCTAGCCTAGTAAGGCTCACGGTCCCACACATACCCACGGCCTAGTGCCCTCATTGCTCACGGCCCTATTTGTTGTAGGTGCCTCATTGCTCACAGCGTCCTAGCATCTCATTTCTCACGGCCTTGCTGGCTTGTTGCTGCACACACACAACACTTAGTTAGTTGGTTAGTGATATATATACTTATGGTTTAACTTGCATATATATTGTGGATGCATAATAGTAATCTTGCACAAATGCTAATGCCCTAAATCCTTAACTTTTAGGCTCTCACACATCATAACACTCGCAAGTAACTCTTAAACTCACACATATGGTTTAAACATCTAATGCTCCTAAGGATCTAATCTTTTACCTTGCTGCTAGCATATCACATAACACACATTGATAGATGGTTTAACTTTACATGTGATAGTAGCCTAGATGTTTTAAGCACATATATCTTATGGTGTCTATGGTTTAGATGTGAATGGTTTAATTCTATTGCTCATAGTTCATTTATCTTCCAAGCTCTTACACATCTTAACTCATTGCAAGTAACCTATATCATCTTACATGTTCATGGTTTAATCATCTAAGTCCTTAAAACTTTATATTTCATTTTAAGTATCATTACATGCTTTGTGGTTCATGGTACATGGTTGAATATCCTCTAAAGCTCTTTCATGTGGTGATATATTGATGATTTAAACACTTGCCTACATATTGCTTTATCTTTACATGATGATGATGGTTTAATCTTTTCATTTCGAGCACTCGTTTTGGACATATTGCTCACGGCCATACGCTAAAACAGTAAAATAAAAGTGCTTAAAACTTGTCTAAAACGAACCCAACACACCTAAAGACCCACCTGAGGGTCCCTAAAACACTTAGCAACATTTTAGGGGTCCTCAACAACTCATTTTGCCACCTAAAACGGGTAAGAAGGACAGTAGAGAGGGAAGTGGCGGGGGACCGTCCCGTGATTCCGTTGGGGGGATCCCCTTTTCTGGCTACTTCTTATTGTGGTGAAGTGACGGGCTGACCTTGGAAGCTAGGCTGGGGATAAAAGCCCAGTATCTTGAGCACCGGGCAGTTATTTGGCAGAACCAGAAGTTGAGACACACACATAGTTAGGGGGTGGGAAATCTAAAATACTTAAGAAGAACACTAGTTGCATAGGTCACACTTGTGTATGCTGGGAAGTAGATGTATTGATAGGATAACACATTTGTGATAATCTTACTGTTATATCTTTTACTTGCAGCTAAATTGTTCTATCTCTTATGGTGTTGTGATACATTGGTTCATTGTCATTGAATATCTGTTGATCAGTTATCATTGTTGTGGTGTGGATCAATAAGTGATTGAGTATCCCACTTGGGGAGGCATCATTTATTTGATCCTTGAGTGCTTTTTATGGTTAGATGCCAGTGAAGGCAGTCCAAGTGGAGTAAGTGCCACTTGGGGCATGCTTGGCCCTAGGGTGTGATTTGATAATATCTCTTGTATATCTTGTATTTCATTGTATATCTCATATTGTTGTAAATTTGTGTAATCACTTGTATAACTCTAATCTTGTGGGGTTTGGGTAGTTTGATTAAATTGTAAAGTATATTGTAACGAACCACCCTTACACATAGTTGACCCCATTGCCCAACCTTAGGCACTAGTCCTTAGTTGACTTAGGGAAAGGGTTGCCTAACATTTAGATTTAGACTTGCACTTGCATTGCTGCTTGTCATATTAGGCTAGTTTTCCTCTTGGCCTATAATCAATTGAAACTAACTCCTAGAACATCTAAATTAAAATTAACTTAGTAACTTAGGGACAACCCCCCTTGGCTTCCCTAGGAGTAAGCCTAGACGGAAGAAGTTCCTGTCAAGGTGACAGTGTGGGCAGGAGCTTAGACATTGTGTCTCCGAGGGCACACTAAGTGAGCAGGACTTAGCTCACGTTTGCAAGTGTGCATAAGGGCGACAACACTAGTGATGCGCACTTGTTGAAGGAAGAGATTTTTTGGCATTTATGGTGTTTCTCTTGAAGGAAGGTGTTACAACTAGGGTTTGCATTGTTATTTCTTCATGAATTGTAAGTGTTTTTTTCTGCAAAACTTCTTATTGAATGGTTGTAATTTAAATTTCTTGCATATTGCTTCTAAATTTGTTGAATCAAAACCCTAGAGGACAAACACACAAGTAGGTCATTGTCTCATGTCCCCTGATAGAGAAACCTTTAGCCATTGAAAGAGAAGAAGAGAGCCTAGCCATAGCTACACTCCTTGCTTCTCTCTCCCCTGTGCTAGTCGTACCTTTAGAAATCTAAGAGAGGGAGACGTCCTAGACCTAGGTTATCTACACCTAGGGCCATTTTTCCCTTAGGGTTTGAAGAAAGAGCCTTCCCACAGCAACACTCTCCCTCTTTAAGCTCTCTTGTCTTGTTTTTGTGCTTTATTTGAGCTAGTCATTTGCCAGGAAGGAGGAGGGAGCACAAGGCCTTGCTTTTGCAACACCGGAATGAGCCTCTCTCCCCTAGGGTTCCGTCTTTAAGGCCCTGCTTTAGCAGCACCTTGAAACCTTTCCCTCTAGTCCTTTGGAATCTCGTCCCCTTTAACTTGTGCGTCCTTCACTTTCTGACTCCATTTAACCCTAAGGCACTGATCTACAACCTCCAGCGTTGAAGTGAAATCAAATCCAAACACTCTGAAACTTCTTTTAAACTGAAACCCTAACTACACTAACCCTAACCTACTAACCATAGAATGTTGACGTCACCTTTGGTTATTTCATCTTGATGCAGCAACGTTTCATTTTATAAGCACTTGAATGGTAGTTAAGAGCATTTATTGGATTGAGTGTTGATTTGTTACATCGAATGCTATATCGTTCCAATATCTATTGACAAATAACATATTTATCATTGCCCTTTTGCAAACATTGATTTCATCAATATTTACTGTCAAATTGCTTACATTGAATATCAGATAGTCATTTACATATGAAGTACTAACCCCATTAAATATAGCTTGCATATATCTTTCTTGTTGTTGTCTCGTTCCAGGCAGGTACATATTCTTTGGGGGTTACTTCAAATTGGCCTTTGGTCGGACTATCTTTCTGGGTGGTGATCTGTGAAGGGGGAACTATCTTACTTCTTTTAAACCTTTGCCTCTTCAAAGCCACAGGTCACCAGGGACGTCTCCCCTGGGCCTAACCTCCCTAAATAGAAAGAACCTCCCCATTGTGGTGACATTGGGTGTGGAAGGTTCATGTTTCACCAATTTGACCTGCTATCCTTTAGCCTCTCTCCCATCTACAAACTGTGTGATAACACCCCCTAGGGTAGCTGGGATTCTCCCCTTGAGGTGACTACCTCAGCTCTAAAGTGACGAGAACACATGCCTAAGGTGACAGTGGGTAGGTGCTATCGCCAATTGTTGGTTGGGTCGGGCTTTCCCAACCTACAACTTGTGCGATAACAGATCCAAAACAAATGTATTTACAAAAGTTCTTATATCTGAAAGCAAGTGCCAAGAAATCAACAAAATTCCTACAATTCCAAAACAAGGATAAGTATTTAAATGAAACTGCTAAAATGCAAAAAAAAAAACTATTTATCGAAGATATGTTCAATTTTGTTTGGTGTTCTAAATTAGTAGCCAAGATGGATGCATTTCTAGCATAAACATTATCATAGTGTTCTAAGGATGCAACAACAAGAACACAAACAAATATCCAAGGCAATGATCAATAAAACTCTATACAACAATTTCATAGGAGGCAGAAAAACAATAAGAAATATTTTATCTACTCTTCCTTGGAAAACAGATAAGATATTACAAATGTTGATAGTCAATGTGATACAAACATTAGGATACCTTATCGCTAATTCGCATGCTCATTGTGGGAATGTCCTCAATAAATATGGTATGATAATTTTGAGCTATTGCAATGTAATCGGCTGCCCCCACCTACAAATATTTGACATACACAGAAGATATTATACTATTAAAAGATATCAGTTACGTGATAAAAAATAAGAATGTAAATGACTTTGCATGTTCAAATTCAATTTCAACATTCAAAAATTAGAAAGTGCATAAAAGTACATCATATTATCAACGAGGACTTCCTAAAACAAATATCCATCAAACTATTGTTACAGAATTATTTTGCTCGATATTGCTTGATGGCATATATATATATATATATATATATATATATATATAATGAATAATGAGTACGATGTTGAAAAAACTGATATCAAACACTTAGCCAATAATAGATTTCAACCTCCTATAGTTATTCACAATCACATGCAATTTACTGGAACTATGAGCAAAAATACAAGTGAATAAGCAATCTGAAAATATAGCAGCGGAAATAACAATGAACAGTAGACAAAATCACCAAATTCGACACAATGAATTTCTGGGCAATGCCCTTGGAAAAACCCAAACGGGGAAAGCCAGTCTAGGAGATATTCTTCTTATTAAGCTCTTCGGAAAATTCTGAGTTTACAACAGCAGCAAAATCAGCATTAAATACACAGCAACTTATCTCTCTAAATCTGCACAAAACACCTCGATTTCTGTGCCCAAACTTGCTGCCTCAATTTTCATGCAACTATACAATCATGTACAGCAGAAATACAGCACTATGTCCCTCAAAATTTGTACCCAGATCTGACAGTATGGTACAGTCCTCAGCTTTACAGACTCCACCCAGCAAAACACCTTGGAAATCGTGCCAAACAATAACAGAAATGGCTGCCTCGATTTTCATTCTTTAACTCAATTGTACAGACATCAATAAATATTTTATGGCCCACCTTCAACTGTTGTACAATACAGGGCTGTATTAAATGCTGGAAATCCTCTTGGGATGTGTGTCTATCCCCTCCTTGTGATGTATGCCTATCTCTTGGGATGTGTGTCTATCCCCTCCTTGCGATGTATGCCTATCTCCTCTTGTTGTTGCTCTCTTTCCTCTAGCTCAAACTCTCTTGGTCTCTCTCGTAATATGAGTGACTCTTCACATTTCTCTCCAAGCTCTCCTCAAAAGGTGTGCCCCCACTTCTCTCTCAAGCTCATTTTATGCATCTTTAATGTGTAACTTCCCTAACCCTTGGTCTTCCAAAGAGATGAACGGTCGAGATTAGATCTTGCCCTCTTGAAATCAATGGTCATGACTTAATCATCCGTTGAGTACACTTAAATCACTTAAGTGACCTGTTATCCCCGATTTTTAGGGATAACTAGGAGATCATGTCTCGAGGCCCACAGGTCCTAGACATGGAGTACCGAGAGCAAGATTGACATGGGCATGGCCCTGGAGGGCCCATCCTTTTTGTCTTCCATCAGCTTTGTCTTGTCAGCAGCAGCAACATCCATCACCATCGGCTTGGTCTTGTATCAGAAGAAGTTCTTACTCCATGAGGTAATTGGTCCAGGTATCATGGTAAGTGTCACTTTTGATCATTAAAACCTTTAAATATATGCAACCGATTCCTTTTATCTCTGACAACTGCTTGGATCTTACATTAGCCCACTTGACCATGCTTGGGGAGATTGACAGGATGCCCTAGCAAGCCTGTGCCCATAGGTCTTGGTTTGCCACTTGGGGGATTTTTGAGAAGCCATCGTCAGCTCCCATCATAGCACCACTTTTTTCATCTTATCTCTCGCTCATTTATCCCATTCCCCTTGTCCGGGCATTGGATTGACTTGTTTGTAGAATTGCACCTTATCTCGTGGGAAGAAGGGTCTAAAGGCCCAGAAGGTAAAAGTAGCTGGTAAAAGATAAAAGCCTAGAAATAAAACCTCGAGATGCTTCGCCCAGAGATCCCCAAGAAGGCAATAAAAAGCCTCTCAGCAAGAAACAGGAGGGACCCGGAAAATAACAAACAAGACCTAGTCAAGAGGATAGGGGGTCTCATCACGAGCCAGCCTATTAGGTTCATGGGTACCTAACAGTATGACATTGCCACCATCTAGTTACCACGCCAGGGCAATGACCTTTGGTTGCATGGCCAAGAGAAAGGGGGTCTCATTACGAGCCAGCCTTCTCACCTCTGTGAAAGTACTTGTGGGTAACACTGTCAGCTCTAGTCACCATGCCAAGGCAGTGTCCTCTGGTTAGCCCTTGAATAAAAAGAAAAAGAAGAAGAAAAGCAAATAAAAGAAAAGAATAAAGGAAAGAATGGGCTTGGAAAAATTGCATCCATGACAGTTACAGCTCGCCTTCTACAAAGGCACCCACAGATAACATTATGCATCCCTAGCTCTCACTCCACCCACATGTCTGGACATCCCTAGCCACATCACCTCACTTACATGGCTTGGATGAAACCTTCATGGAGAGTTCCCTTTTCTTGTGGATACTAGCCCTATTATCCCCGATATCTAGGGATAACTAGGAGATCATGTCTCAAGGCCCACAGGTCCTAGACATGGAGTACCGAGAGCAGGATTGACCTGAGCATGGCCCTGGAGGGCCCATCCTTCTTCTTCTTCGCCAGACTTGTCCTGTCAGCAGCAGCAGCATCCATCACCATCGGCTTGGACTTGCATCGGAGAAGACTCTTGCTCCCTGAGGTAATTGGTCCAAGGTATCATGGTATGTGTCATGCTTGATCATTATAACCTTCTTATATATGCATTAGATTCCTTACATTTCTGATAACTGCTTGGATCTTACACTAATCCACTTGACCATCGTTGAGGTGATTAACGGGGAGACTTAGCAAGCTTGTATTCATGGGTTTTGGTTAGCCACCAAGGGGGATTTGCAGAGCCTTCGTCTGCTCCCACCATTCTATCATTTTACATCTTATCTCTCATTCATCCATCCCATTCCCCTAGTCCGGCCATTAGGATGACCTTTTGAGGGTTACACTTTGTCTTGTGGGAAGAAGGGGCTAAAGGCCTAGGCGGTAAAAGCAGCTGGTAAAAGATAAAATCCATAGGAAATGAAACCTAGAGATGCTTCGCCCAGGGATCCCCGAGAAGGCAATAAAAGGCCTCTCGATAAGAAACAAACGGGACCCTAAGAAAAAATAATAAAACAAGGCCTAACCGAGAGGATGGGAGGTCTCATCACGAGCTGGCCCATTATGTTCATAAGTATCTAGCAGTATGACATTGCCATCATCTGGTCACCACGCCAGGGCAGTGACCTTTGGTTGCATGGACAAGGGAAAGGGGGTCTCATCACGAGCCAGCCTTATAATTTCTGCGAAAATACCAGTGGGTAACACTGTCAACTCTGGTCACCACGCCAAGGCAGTGTCCTCTGGTCAGACCTTGAAGTAAAAAGAAAGAAAAGCAACAAATAAAAATAAAGGCAAATAAAAGGGGCTTGGAAAAAGTGCATCCATGACGGGTACAGCTCTCCTCCTACAAAGGCACCCACGGACAACACCTACCCCTGGTCTTACTATGACTGGACATCCCTAGACCATACCACTTCATATACATGGCTTGAATGATCCTCTGTGGAAACTTTCCTTTTCTTGTGGATATTAGCCCAATAGGTTATTATGTTGGTTTCTTCAACTTTGTATAGTAGATATGTGTAACATCTTTGAGCTCTTAGATGATATGCTAGGGATTTCATGCATTTATTTGATAAATTTAATGATGAAATATGATTGACATTGCTATGATCTCGAGGACTGATGAGCCCCTAGAGGGCGTAGTTTTTGATGTGCAGGACCATGCCCGGCGGACAGGTACTAGTGGACCGGTACACATGGGGATATGAATAGCTCGGACCTCCATGGGGCTGAAGAGCCCATCAGATGGTTGTTGAGATGGCAGAGACAGGACAACGTTGTGATGAGCCATTGCACGAGAAGGAAGAAGGACATTCCACCCAAGACACTTTGGCAGAGCCCGGCCTAGGGGGGATCACCCACTGCAGATGGATGTTTGCTTTTGATGGACAGGACGTCATCTGAGGCAACTGGACATTGTCTGGAGCGTGTGGCAGTGTGCTGGGATCATTTGGCACGTGTGGCAGCTTGGAGGAGCCCTAGAAGGGCCAACGTTTTGGTCTCTGGATTTTGTGCTTGCCCAAAAAGGGCCAACGTCTCCCTCATAAGGGCCTGACGTCCCCCTTTTTGCTCATATTGTGACATTTTTTAGCAGATTAATGTAAAAACAGTGTAAAATTGTTAGTCAGCCTTGTCGGTTCTTTTAATGACCTATTTCTACAATTAAAGGTCATAATATTGGTATAAATAGAGGACGTTGGACCTCATTTTAGACATAACGTAACTCACTCTCTTGTGAGAGATCTACTTTAGTCTTTTGTCTTGGTATTTTGGCTCTTGGAAGTGAGGCGCAACTCTTGTTTGGAGGATTTTCTTGGCATATTATGGTGTTTCTCTCATTGGAAGGTTTACAACTAGGGTTTGATGAGCACTTTTCATGATTTGTAAGTGTATTTTTCATGCAAAACTTCTTGAATGAATGGTTGTAGGTTAAATCTCTTGCATTTATTGTTATATTGCTACTATATTGCTTAATCTTGAAACCCTAGGTAGCAAGCACACAAGTAGGTCCTTGCTATATGTCCCCATGATTGAGAAACTTGTTTTAGCCATTGATTAAGGAAGATATAGCCTAGTCGTTGCTACACTAATCATCCTTTTTCTGAGTTAGCATTTAAACATAAGTTGAAAATAGGAGACGTCCTAGGCCTAGTTGATTCTACACCTAGGATTTTAACTTTTAGGGTTTGAAGGGCCTTGCTCTTGCAACACCTTTCTCCCTTAGATTTGTGTTTTAAAGCTAGCCGTTTTGCCAAGAATATTTAAAGAAAGAGGAAGGAGCATGAGGCCTTGCTTAAGCAACACTAGAATGAGCCTCCTTCCCTTAGGATTTTGATTCTAAGGCCCTGCCATTGCAGCACCATAGAACCTAACTCTCTAGTCTTTAGATTTTGATCCTCCCGAGACCTTGCCCTTGCTTTTGACTCCATAATACCCTAAGGCACTGGTTTATCTCTCCAACGTTGACCTTGTTGTGCCAAAACAATCTTTCAAAATTCTCAAATTTGAAACCCTAACTAACCCTAACGACTACTAACCTAGAAATTGATGATGACATCATGCCTTATTTGAGCTTTTGGTTGATAGAAAATACTGTGGCTTGGTCATCTAATGATAGACATTGATATATAGGTAAATTTCATAGGCTTATTTGCAAAACGTTGACCTCTTTGTCTATTATACTAACCCTAAAAGAAACCTGACGTCACTTCTAGGATGTTGACGCAACTATCTTTATATATGAGCATTTGATGATATTTAATGCATTGAGTTAATTCAAGGATTGATTATTTCCACTAGATGCTATATTGTTCAGTGTTTATTGACAAGTAATATTATATGGCATTGCCTTTATTGCAAACATTGACTTCGTCAATATTTACTGCTATTTATGTTCATATACATTGAAATATAGATAGTCATTGATTTATGAAGTACTAACCACTACTGCATGTATTAGTTTCATTATTGCCTTGTCTCGCAAGCAGGTGCCTCTTCTGTGGTATTTCTTTGTTTGACTATCTTCTTGGCAGTAATCTGTGAAAGGGAAAACTTGCCTTAATCCTTTAAGCCTTCACCTTTCAAAACCCCAGATTGCTAGGGACGTCTCCCTTGGGCTTAGCCACCCTAAATAGAAAGAGCCCCCCATCGAGGTCACAGTGGGGAAGCTCCTGTTACGCCAGTTTGACCCTTGTTGACCGCTCGTTTAGCACGGAGGTCAACTCATTTCATGAAGATTATCTATGTCGAAGACAGCAGGGTTCTACTGGGTGTTTTTAAACACCATCACTTATATTTTTGTAAACGGGATCTCCGCACCCCTGCGAGGGTAATAATGTAATAATGTCTGCATGGATCATAGTTAGGTCAGGTACCTTGGATGTTGACATCAGGGGAGTTCCTTTCATCGGGGGTTTTTTAATCTCAGGGGGTTAATGTGGCCTAACTAGTCAAGTTAATTTTCCGGAGTTTTTCCCTCCCAGGCTGCCTCCAAAGTGGTGGAAGGCGCTCTGATGATCTCATTCACTGAGTAACCTTGTAGGATTATTGTAAATGACCATGCTAGGCAGTGTCTGAAGTTTCGCGGAATTCCGTCG
>ML820684.1:0-20535 GCA_009831015.1 Picea engelmannii
TCGGCACCTCGTTTGGCCAAAAATTGAAGAAGATAGGCTTCCTGGAAGTTCCCCTTCAAACTTGTTGTCTCTGGATCGCCAAAATGCACCTCTTCCCCTCAACCTAGCCCCCACACGCATTTATGTGTTAAAACTCAGCATCGGGCGCAACCACACAAACGATGCGAACTGTAGGATGGTTACGCGCTAGCCCTTAACTGCCAAGGCCCGTGGGCACGTGGGCCACCACATGACCTCGCGCGCATATAAAAAGGGCCAAGTCCCGAAACAAATGATAGAGCGACAAGTGTCGGCGCAGTTTCATAACCGTTGGTAATACAAATCCCACGCTATACATTGACCACCAGTCGTATGTGTATGGTCCACCAGTTATATGTGTTATGGCCACCGGTTATATGTATTATGGCTCTGTTTGAACCGTGTGCAGGTAGTCACACACACACACACACACACACACACACACACACATATATATATACATATGGATGGGGGTTGGGGCTTAGCCCCAGCCCTGTTCGCACCCATTCCAAAACACATTGCAATTTAAATACATTGTTTCACATATACATAATAAGAAACACTTGTGGGCATGCCGGTTGGGCGGCCCTTCCCAAAGCGTTACCCCTGCCCAGAGGTCGCGGGGTCGATTCCTGTCGACTACACAAGTTTTAACCAATGTTTAGATGACACGTGGCGGCCATTGATTGGGCCACCTGTCGCTATCCCATTCACCACAAACAAGCCACGTGTCATACGTCTCATCCACACGACTGCCAACACATCTGCCATGTGTCGTACGGTCTGCCATGTCAGCATCCGTACGGACTGTACAGTCAACACATTTTTTTTGCCTATTTGTCATTTTGAACAGAACGTGATATCTCTCTCATCCGACGTCCGTTTGAACCCAAACGAGTTGCGTTGGGTTCGTGACGATGAGGCCTACGCTCTCGTTCGATTTGAAGAGATTCTGAGCACTTTGAATTTTGAGCAAAATTTGATCCCCTGGATCATACACAAACAAGGATACAAAGAAGATCATAGCTCTTCCACTCAATATAACTTTAGGAATATGGCTCCCTAGAAATTGAAAGTTATTTGAATGTAGTGTAGCTAGGGGGAATACTATGGGGTACCTTGGGAGGTACCCAAGGGGAATAATAGGAGATAAGTATTGTTATGTATAATGACCACTTTTAATAAAAAAAGGCCTAGTGTGAGTGCAATAAATGTAAGAGGACTTACTAGAAGGTTTTTCTTCTAGAAGGTTCTTCCTCTATAATGTTCTTAGGTGGTTGGTATCACTATATAAAGGGGTTCAAGCAATGCAGTGGGAGAGTCAAAAGGTATTGCATTTGGAATAGTAGTTCATTAGGAGGTTGCCCCCTCAAAGCGGCAAGTGAATAGGAGTGGGTCCCTTATGTAATAGGATCTATTGTATGGTGTTGCCCTACCCTAAGGGTTTTCATAATAATAAAGTCTGGGTTTTCTATATTGTTCTTGGATCTACTACAGTCTTTGGTACTTAACATTGAAGGACGTGACATTCTTACCCTCAAATGTGCAATCTAGTCTCTAAATATACTAAATGCATACCCGCAGGTGGAGGAAAATAAAAAAAGACAAGGGACAAAAGAAGAAGTCATAAATAAGGAAATTCCTTGGGCATACTTTGATGGTGCCTCTCAAGGGCATCCCACAAAAGGAGGTTTGGGAGGAATTGTGTCTCTCTTCAAATCATAGTATAGCCTTCAAAGCTAGGATAGGGCAAGAAACTAATAATTATTGTGAACTAATGGCTCTCAAAATAACCCTACAATATGGTGTTACACAATTACAAATTTTTGGGGATTCACTATTGGTTATTTAATGATTATGAAAGGAAGCATCACTCATAAATTTCACCTTACAACCACTTTTTGATGATATACAATGACAAATGACAACCTTCTCACATATTTGTCTATCTCATATATACAGGGACAAGAAAACGGTAGCTAATGGCCTTTCAAAAGAGGCATTGGGACTGGAGCATGGTATTTGAACCATTTCCACCTTTTAGGATGAGCATACAAATAGCCTAGTGGGTTAGCTCGAGTGGTTGAGTGTTGTGGTTACTACAAATGAGGTTTCTGGGTCAAATCCTCGACCAGCTATAGTTGATCTTTGATGAGATTATTGAGCCTCACTCAATGTCCCCACCGGGTTGGGCCCATAATTAGGCTGACAGTTTACCCTATTTACCATCCATGAAATGTGGGGAAGTACTCGGGGGTTTCCTGTGATTTCTTCCATCGAAAAAAAAAGGATGGGCATACAAATGATTTCTCTCATGCACCTTGGCTATAATTTTTCTATGTACAGTGGACAAATTCCAGACTTCGATCTTTGAAATGATGTATTTTTGTCTTTTAAAGTCACGAACACTCGTATTACTTTGTTGATAAAACTCATGAGTTTGTGATAGTGGACATTTTTCATAACCTACTTTTGAGAGATGTGATCTATGTCCTTTTAAGTCAAGGAACATTTTTTCCTTTTTTATTTAGCTGAATGATATGTAAGGCATGTATGTGAAGTTGTTTGATCCATCAAGGTACATAGCACTTTTTTTAATTCCTCGAGGCATATGACAATGTAATTTTGTTTTTTATAAATAAAATTATAGAATTTTTTTTCTTGGAAAAAGGTTTTATTAATTTGATTCACGATAGGTTGTGGTTCTCATATGAAATTGGCATCTCAACCTTAAGGTTATGGCCTAGCTAAACATCAACTTGACGTATGAGACCTCTTTGTTTATGGGACAAGGGACCCACTTGGCACAACAATTTAATTACTTGTTATATGGAGGTGTACATGGCATACCCCCTTTGAATTGGAACCTATGACCTCCAAAGAGGAAATGCATGTTCTTAATCGTTAGGCCTTAGATCCTCAACCTACCCCAAGATGATATCAAATAAGTATTTAAGCTATACATAATCTTAAAGGAACATAATTTCAAAAGTCCCCAAGATGAAATATAGCATTAATTCTCTCGATGGCATCATTCTTCTCCAAATTAATTGATAAACAATAGAATGAAGGCTTAATAGTTGAAGTAACCAAAGAAGAATTAAAACAAGTTCTGCATTCCTTTAAGAAAGCAAAAAGTCCAGGCCCAAATGGTTGTACAATATAATTCTACCTAGCCTTCCATGATTTGTTAGAGGAATATTTGTTGAAGGTGATTGAATACTCTATAAGGTCAGGGAAGTTTTATGGGCTATGAATGCCACATTCTTATCTCTAATCCTAAAAAGAAATGATCTTGAAACATTGGAAGATTATAGGTATTTCACTATGTCATAAGTCAAGTTATAAAAACATCACTAAAGTTATTACAAATGGGCTCAAAGGAATTATTTTAGAAGTCATTTTAGAAGAACAATTTGGTTTCCTATTCAATAGATAAAGACATGATGCAATGGGCACATCACAGAAAGGATTGCAAACATAAAGGTAAAGAAGCTTCCAACTATGGTAATGAAATTAGATTTGGTTAAAGCTTTTGAGAGGTTAACTAAATAGGAAAAATGGTGAATTGGATCATGGGGTGTATATTCTCAACCTCATTTATTGTTCTAATTAATGGTTCAAACTCTAAATATTTTCATGCATCAAGATGCATAAGACAAGTATGTTCAATGTCACCTTTTCTATTCTTATTGGTGGTAGAAGCACTAAGCAAAATAATAACAACTCACAAAAGAGAAGGCTCCATTAAAGAGATAGGATTGGGAAGCTCGGTATCATTTTCACATTTGATTTTCTCTATGATGTCATCCTATTTGGAGTAGAGAATTAAAGAGAAGTAGAGAAATACAAAGAGATTTTAGACATGTATAGCAAGGCAATGGGAATGGAGGCTAGCTTCAACAAGTCTTTTATATTAGTCCATGGTCTAGAGGAAGAAAAGGAAAGACGATACAAGCAAATTTGTGTGCTTGTTAAATTGGACGTGTATTTGAAACATGCCCATTTTAATAAATAATTTATTATGTGGTGGGGACCAAGCTAAACATATAAATACGTGTTGGACTTGCCATACATAATAGTGTAAATAGAATATGGATGCATTGTATCTCAAACTCACCACCCGTAATAATCTAATATAATCTAATCTAATTTTAAGGTTGTGACCAAGCCATACACCAAATTGGTGTATGAGACCCCCTTGTTTGTGGGACAATGGACCCTCTTTGTGCAGCGATTTGACTGCTAAAGTCTACAGAGGTGTACATACCCTACCCCCTCTGGATTTGAACCTGTGACCTACGAGGAGAAAACACATGTTCTTAACTATTAAGCCCACTCGAGTAAATAAATATTGGATGTAATTAACTTTTTAATTAGTTTCTAGGATCTTAATTTTCAATACGAAGTTAAGTTGTTTTGATTTCATTTATTTTTTTGTAAATTATCCACAGACTTTGTATTATCTTAAGAGAATATTGTACAAAAACTTTGTTACTGGTCTGCCACTTGGGAAACCAGACCAATAGAAATGCATCGATTTGTCTAACTTAACATGTCTATAAAACCATTGTTTTTTGAGGCTATGAAACATAAAACAACAAAAATTATATGTGCCTGATAAGATTTTGATATGAGTCTGCCTAGCATAATGAAAAATGGAAGGAGGTGGGGCAAAAACTCCCAGGCCTTTGAAATTGAGAAACAAATAAACTAAACCAAAAAACATGAGAGAATTAAGCCAGAGGAGGGTGGTCCCCATCCATAGGAACCTGAGGTTGAGGAAAATCCAGCTTGGTCAGGTCCATTCCAGCTAGCTTCTCTGCCATCAAATTGATTTTGTGGTCCACCAACTTTATATGTAACTACACATTATCCAACTGTAGTAGAATCTTCTAGTGAGCTTTGTGCCTCTCTAAGAGAACTTTGTTGATCAACATCTTAATATGCTAGTAGATATAAATGGTATTCAAATATTGTGACTCCTTGGCTCATGTGGAACCAAGGTCAGGAATCCAAGAGTGAGTGACGTTCTCGACCTCTTCATTGGGAGAAAAGTGCCTAATGACCCTAACATCGGCCTCTACCAGGTCAATTTTCGCTTGAATCTCAGGTAGGGTATGAGCTTGACATGCCTCTGTTGATTCCTTTGCAATTGACATGAGTCGGGAGCCTGAAGAGCGATGATGACTGCCTCTGGAGTGACAAGATGAGTTGCTTCAAGCCATGGGAAAAAGAGGAAAGGAAAGATTGCAGAGAAAATAGAGTAGGGAGAGAGATAGGGGGTTTGAAGGGGACAATAAAGGAATGAGGAGTAGAGGAGAGGAAACAGAGAAGCCAAACAAATGCAAAACCCACGGAGGAAGGTACAGGAAAGAGCCATACGGTTGCAAAGGGGAAGTATAGAAACAATGAGGGTCCATGATCAGGGTAGTAAAGGCCATAACTGTAGATGAATGATCCCAGAGAACACGAAGCATGGGAAGGACAAAGATGGAGATAGAGTTATACCAAAGGGGCGTCATTGAGCCAAGGCGAGAGGTAAATGATAGTGTGTGGGAGGTGGATATGTAGAGTGCCCAGGTGGGATATTAATGCAGAGCATGGGTGATAGGTAGTGACGCTCCTCGAGGAGCAATCATGTCGTCGAAGCTCGTCCCTATCACCTGATTTGGGTGGTTTTGATTTTAGATTACTTTGCAATAGTTTTATTATTTTATAAAATAACTATAGGTTTTGGAAAACAAATTATTAATTTAATTTATTTGGAAAATAAAACATATTTGTTTAATGATTAATTGTTATTTACAAAAAAAATTATTGATAGGATTGTAAGAATGTGACTAAATTTGTCATGATGTAGGGGAAGATTTGTTACAGTAAATAATTCAATCAAAAATTAAAAAATAAAAATAAAATTTTAAGAAGACTTTATGTATTTTATTCATTAAATTCGGTAGGCCAAACTTCACTCTTGTGTGAGCCACATCTAAGGTTTCTTGTTTGAAATGTTTTGTTTTTTTAATAGAAATGGGTAGGGGATTTTATTAGAAAATAGGTTGTGCATAGGCAAAAATAACCAAAAAGTACAAATTTTCAAAATGCCCATAGGCCTTCAACAAAGAAAGAGCCTTATTGTTCCTTAAAGGGCTAATAATTTCAGTTAATTGCACGAAATAACTACTTATATTTTGCCAAGTGTACAATTTTACATATGAAAAAAGTTGATATACAATTTTGCATTGCACAAACCTGGTCTAGTTGAGTTTGAGCTCGATGTCTATCCCTCCTGGAGCATTCTCTGGAGTTTCATGATCGAGCTAATGGAGCATTGGTTGAGTGATTTCACAGGATGTGTGTGAGCCTACAAACGTAATTGGTTGTTGTTGTATTGTATTGACTAGTAGGGTGCATTGGGTGTTCCTATGGAGGAAAAAAATATGTTCTCAATGCTTATTGACTGTGTATAACACAATAGCTAGTTCCAGATTCCTTCTTCTCTCCTATTCTTGCACTTGTCATGTGAGCTGGACATTTGAAGCCCGAAGAGACTCCAATTCATGTTGATGCTTCTGCAATTGCTCTTGCATTTTGTCCAACTTACAATTGGTGCATTCACAAGGGAGGTTCTCTCAATGCCACATGCCTAAGGATTGTTGAGGAGAACAGTGTTGGTCCAAGAGAGAAAACATTGATTGAGCCCGGAGAGACAGAGACTAACCTCGAATTTAGTGAATTCCCAATTTCCTTTCGCATCCTTGCCTAGGTTCTGAATATAAGCCCAATTTGGAAATGTCGTGGAAGCCAATACGTGAGAGTGAGTCGTCCTGAGCATAAATGTTGATGCATGAAGATACTTCATTGTTGAATCCGGGGGTCATGCTGCATAATCATGTGAACTGAGAGAGAAGAGGAGCCAAGGGGGATGAATCTGATGGACCGAACAAGGAACGAGAGTGATATCCCATATGGAGTCGTCTTTTCGACTAGGGTTGGTTTAATAAGATCCACGTGGGAGAGAGCAGACATGTGTTGATGAGGAATGAGGCCTCATCTTGCGAGTGTGGGACATGCTCTAGATGCTTCAAGTGAGGTGATGACGTTGTGATTCTTAATTCACATGGGACGTGGGGTCACATCCCCTCTCGATCCTTGATTTTTTGTAATTAATGCTTTGATTCGACACTTGTTAGTGAGACATATTTTTTTTTTTCGCATTTTTTGTTCATTATATTAGGGAAGCTGGATCAATGAAGCATCCTTGTTGATTCTAAGTTTCCCTTGGTCCATTAGGTTAACAACTTTTGCGAGAATGTTGGTTTTACCATTTTTCCTTTTGAGGATATGATAATAATCACTTATTTGAATTTTTGTTCTTCACCCATAATTCTGTTGTAGATCCATTGAAGATTGGACATAGTATTTTTTCTCAGCTTTTGAAGCCCTTTGATAATCAATTCAGAGTCACCAATGAGAAGGACACATGTTGAGTTGTCTACTCTGATTAGTTTCATTCCCATATACACCACTAGGAATTTTGCTTGATTATTTGTATTGGCCCCCAGCCCTTAAGCATATTATGTGATTTGTTTTCCTTTGTAGTCATAAATGACCCCCCCCCCCCGCTCACCTACCACCCCTAGGTTTCTTTCTGAGGCCCCATCAAATAATAATATGATCAATGCTTGTTGTCACTGCCATTGGTCAAATTCTTGATCAAAGAGTCTAAGTTGCCATTGTTGACTAGAGGATGAAGTGGAAGGTGATGAAGAGTGTTGGTTATTACTCTCTCTTCCTACTTCCTAGTCTGACCCAGGTTCAGATCTGAACAAGCTTCCAACAAATCCCTCTAAAACTATCGGTCCTCCTGGTAAACCAGAAGGAAACACAACACATAGAGTGTACTGCGTAGTCTCACCTGAGATAGTTCTATGGGTGACTGCAATGCTCAAGTGCTTGCAGTCTGGGAATGAGTGGGGATCTGGGATTGTATTTTGTGATCTTCATTTATTTACTCTATTATCCATATATATTAAACACTACGTCGTTCTTTATTCATGCATGTAAATCAACATATCTAACTACCTCATGAAGACATTCATCTAAGATTTAACCATTGACAGAAAGGACATAAACAATAAGCATTTTACATAACACACAATCTACCGTGGTTCACCCCCTCCTGGGCTACGTCCACAAAGATATGGTTGCTTAGGCTCTTTTATTATGGTTCTGTAATATATAGCGTCGTGCGCACTATAACTCTATTTATATGATTACAAAACAGGTTCTACAACCTTTGTGAGGCTGACTAGATCGCACCATGCTCCTCAGCCTACGATCTAACCCTCAAGGTCTAGTTACCCCACTCTCCCACAACTCAACAACTTACAAAAACGTATCAGATCTTACAATTGTTTTCCTTGCTATGCAAAATAGTCTTCTCTAACATGCTAGCCCCCCCACCCTAGACCTTGTAGGTACTTATTTATACGTATTCTTGGCTTCTCAGCCATTATAATGTCTTACAAAAACCCTAACCCTAATGTGGTTAGGTTTTCCTGCATGCACACCTCACATGTTTTTTTTCCTCTTTTCTCCGCACCACTTTTCCTTTATTCCCGACACGCTCCCCTATTTTCCGACGATGCTCTAATTTCTTCAATGCTTCTTCGATTTATCTCAACATTGGCCTCCACCAACAACCCCCCAACACTGACATCGAGACTCATCCTGAGTCATTCACAGATTCCAACATATTTGGCTACCTATGCCAGTGCGTCGTACATCTCTGCTATCCGCTGGCATTGCTCCTGATCTTGGTTGCTCTTCTCTGTCATTCCCTCTACTCATTGCATGATGACTAAAGGTCTTAATATCTCTCCCCCCTCCAAGCCTATCTGTTCGATGCACACTTTCGCTGCGTCGATCTTCACGGCCAACTGCTCTGCCTTCTCCTGTAAGGGATCCAACTGACCTTGTCTTGTCATCTTTTGTGTCTGCACCACTTTTTCTTCTGCCTGTAGGTTCTTCATCGCTGTGGTAGTTTTGATATTTTATGGTAGGGACATTGTTCTCTGCTGCTACTTGACATTTTTCATTGTTGCGTGTAATTTATCTTCCTGCAATTTATCCTCTAGTAGTTGTGTCCATAGTTGGGCGATCTTTTCCAACATCTTTGTCTTCTCTGTATATTTTGTGTGATGTTCTCTGCAGATGTTGTCGTGTCCTGTTCTCTTTGTGTTCTGACGTCTGGAGAAGTAGTAGGTACTGCGCGCTCCTCCAGTTCCTTGATCTGGTCTTTGTATTGTTGTAACATCTATGCTATCTTTCTCATATTCTCTTCCGAAGACGCTTCCTTCGATTCTGCGTTGTCTGAGATGGCTTGAAAGACTACATGTATCTGGTTCTCCATCTCGTTCAGTTTCTGCCGCACCCTCTTTTTCTCTTACCCTTCTTGGTTGATGACTCCCTTCATTATGGTATCCTCCTCCTACGCTATATGTAGATTCGTCACGTTAGACCTTGCTCTTGACTGAATCTCCTACACGACGCTGACCTGTAATTTATATAGTGCCTTTGTCAAAATCTTAAGCAAATCCAAGTCGAGTGTGTCAATGTCTTTTAAAGGATTATGCATTGTCTCCTCATCAAGAAATAACATCTCAGGTGTTAATATGAAGTTGGCACTCCCTTGCGCTATGATCTCCACTGTTTATTGAGCAGGGACTCCTTCCCTAGACTTTTTTGGTGTGTCCTTTTGTTGCGGTTCATCTTGTATCTTCAACTACTCCATCGTAGTTTTTACCTCCTATATTTTCTCCAGGATTGAAGCCCAGTGATTCTCGGCATTTTCCCAAACCTCTGACAGTCGATCTTCCACTATCGTGGCTATCAACTCCACATCATTTGTTGTAAGTGATGTTTCCATTGGTTTTATGTGGGCCTTCGCCTTCTTCCTGGAGCCACTTGCTTTCTCCCCTGTTCTCTTTCTTTGGGTCGTTGATGGATCCAATGCCTTAGGCATCTCTGTATCCAAGCTTGTATACTACGCCATTTCTTCCTCCATAGGTTTCTCCTGTGTCACTGTTCTTATTCCTTCTATGCGCCCCTACTCTATCGTTCCTCTTAGTGCTTGTTTTGGGCGTAGCGGTTCTTGTGTAGAACCACGTTGTGATTTCTTCTTTGTTCGACTTTTCTTTTGTATGGGACTGCTTCCCCCCTCTTGACCTTGTGTCGTCTTCTTCTTTTTGTTTGCACCATTTCTGTCTGTCTGCTGCGCAGGGACTGTTCTGTCCTGCGTCGTAGTTGGTCCTCCTGGCATTGTCTTTGGGATTATTGGCGTTCTCCACTCTTGGACCTCCATCTGGATATCCTGCATTGTCATGCAGTAATTCAACTGTAGCCACTCCTTGGCGGGATCCCTCTTTGCTTGTAGCCACATACTATGGCGTGATGCTTGGAAATTCGTTATCTATCTAAACTCCTAGACAGTTTTCAGTGAGATTCTCCACGTGTCTCCCAACTTGGTCTGGATCTTTGTTAGGTACAACGTGAATACGTCGTTGTTGATTTTCATTTCCTTGGGATCCGCTGTACTTCGAAGAGATGTGTAGCGCATTGCGCGACACTTTCCTGTTCTTTGCAGGAACACGTTGTATGTGGGTTATTTCCATCCTACCAATGCAATGAGGATGGGTAACCATGAGTAGTGGAACTCAGATCCCCAATCTTGTGCATCCTTGCAATCTTCTAGAAAGGAATTTAGTAAATAAAGGCCCCAGCTCATCGAGACCCCTTCGTGCACTGTGATGCCACCGCTACTTCTCCTACGAGTACCTCCTCCTTTCGACACTTGCGCATTAGTTTGAAACCCAACAGTCTTGTTGCAAATTTGGTTGCAAGATCGTTGATGTCACTGATCCTGATTCCCTTGTTAGCACTCTCTGCGCCATACTTCACCTTTATTTCGTCGGAGGTTGCTTTTGCCTTTGTTTTGTCTTCTAAATATTTCTCTGGCTTCTCCCCATCCGTGGGTAACCCGATAATTACGGCGATCAGATCAACATTGATAGGCACAGGCCTATCCATCCACAAAAACCCCCCATGTAATCACACTAGGAGTTGCTTCACACATCCATTGATGTGTTTACCGTGCCTGAAGTGTGGTATATCCAGTAAATTCATAATGTTTATGTTGTATAGCCCCGGGATCCACTGCACATGCTCCAACAGTGGCGCGCCTAATGGGCCTTCTCCCTTGCTCTCCAAGAAATTCGATGGCGCCAATTCTGGGAATTTCACTGTATCTGCCACATCATGGTCGGAGTATTTAAGAGCATATACTCCTCCCACCATTCTGTCATCGACCTTCACTCCCTTGGGGATTTTTGGCATCACTATGGCCAATTTTTCCTGTGTGTGTTGTACGCCTTGTGCACTGCTCTCTGCTCGTGCCTTCTTCTTCCCTTGTGGGGACGATACCCCAACTGTTGGCATGGCCTCGAGCTCAGTTTCATGGTCTGCTTATGATTTTTGGCCCTGCTCTAGGCCTTGTTGAGTTGAATCTGTGGCCTATTCCTCTTGTTGTATCCTTGTTCCCCTGGATGTGTCATATTCTGTCCTTTCCGCGTCTGCCTCTGGTTGTTCGGCCTCCTGTGTGGGGTTTTGTTCCTCCTCTATGTGCGTGGTAGTAGGCTCGTATTCTGGCGTGTGAATCTCGTCCACATCCACGATTGTGGGCATCTCATGCGTTCTTGTTTCTGTTACTCGAGCACTACTTCTTGTATTTTGCCCGATTCCTTTGGGCGCCCCGACTCTCGGTGGTGACATTCTGCTAAATTCCAACTGCTGGCCTCAAATCTCCACTAGTTGTTATCACTTCGCACTCTTTCGCGCTCAACTTCTCACTCTTCACTCTTCTCCTTCGTGAAAAATGCAAATCACTATTTTCCCCCCCTTTTCCGACTTTTATAGCAGGATGACAAAATGATAGCTGTGTCGCACTAACAATTGTCACTTTTTCTCTTTCTATTGTGTTTCATGCGTGGTGTGCCTTTCTACCTGTTGATTTCTCTCCTCCACGCAGTGTTTTCAATCATTGTATTTTTTTGCAACACATTGTTAATTCTAACAGTTCTATTATATAAAAACTTTCCATCTCTGCTGATCTGTTTGTATTTTTATCCCATTTCTACTTTTATGGCTTTTCTTCTTTTTCTCCTTTTTGTTCCTTTTTCTCATTTTCTCTATCTACTATAATACACTATGTACAGATTTTCTTACTGCGATGTAGGGTTCAAGTGCTAGGAGGTCGACTGCCTCTATACAGTTTCGGTCGACTCCCAATGATCATTCCTCTCAGTTCCGTGCCTCCCACGTATTTTGACTGTATTGAGCCCCCGTCGGTGACAGTTTTCACTTCGTATGGGCCCAGCCAATGCATTTTGAATTTTCCTGGATGCTAACAAAATTTTCTGTCATATAGCAAGACTAGATCTCCCTCCTTGAAACTCTTTCTCTTGATATGTCTGTCTTGCCAAGCTTTATCTCTTGCTTTCTGCACTTCCTGGTGAAATCCTGCCAAAATCCTATCTTCCTCCATTTCCATGAGCTGACTTAGCCTTTCTTTTACTACGCCTCGTTCTGTCATGTTGGTAATTATTATGACTCGCAGGCTAGGTACCCGAAATTCTAATGGCACCATTACTTCCTATCCATACACCAACCTGAATGGTGTTTGTCTTATCAACTTTTTGCATGTAGTCATGTATGCCCATAGTACTGTTGGTATCTTCAAATCTCAATCATCCTTGTTGACATTACAAATCTTAGTTAAGGCATTCTCTAGGATCTTATTGTAGGCTTCAACTGTTCCATTTTCCTGAGGATGGTATGGTGTAATCTTCTGATGATATACTTCAAATTCCTCAGTCATATCCCTGACAGTACTGTTGATAAAGTGAGTGCTTGGTCACTCATCAAAATCCTTGGACAACCAAATCTAGTGACCACTTGTTCAAACAAGAAGTGTATTGTTGTCTCTGTGCTACAATCTTTTACTGGTGCTGCTTTTGCCCATCTTGTTAGGCATTTTGTTGTAGTAATGATATACCTTGCTCTTGACCTCTTTGTCGGTGGGTTAATTGGTCCCACAAAGTCTATTGCCCATTTGTCAAATACCTGCAACGTTACTTGTGATCTTAGGGGCATCTCATCCCTTCTATTAGGTTTACCAACCCTCTGACAAACATCACATCTCTAGTAATAGTCCTTAGCATCTCTATGTATTGTCGACCACCATAGTCCTGCGCTAAATACCTTTTGTGCAGTAGCTTTCCCTACATAATGTCCTCCAACTATTCCCTCATGAGCTTCTGCAAAAATCCTAGGCCTTTCATGTTCTAGTACGCATCTTCTCAAAATGTTGTTGGCACCGATATTGTAGAAATGTCCTGCAATCAGTTGATAGTCTGGAGCTCTGACTACTAGATTTTTCTTTTGTGCACTGTTAAACTCTTGTGGCATAGTCCTTGTACTTAAGTATTCAATGATGTCAGCAAAATATTCATCAACTATTTGCACTGAAAACAACTGTGTATCAGGGAAGTTATCCTCTAAATTTGTAGGTTCCTCTCCATGGGTGACCCTTGACAAGTGATCGGGTCTTGCATTCAGCTTTCCTGGTTTGACTATTACTTCAAATCAAATTCCTAAAATAACAATAGCCATCTACATATCCTCCCCCCCAACACTGGCTTATTGACTAGGTATTTGAGTGCTAAATGATCTGTGAACATCTTAAATTGTTTACCTAGTAAGTAATGTCTGAACTTCTAAAGTGCATAGACCATAGCTAGGCCTTCTCTTTCTGTAGTATTGTAGTTCTTCTATGATTTTGACAGTTTTCTGCTCGCAAATGTTATAGGATGATCCAATTCCCCTGCTCCTGGCTGAGCCAGAATTGCTCCAAGTGCTATAGTCGATGCATCTACATGCACATGGAATGTCTTTTCCCAATCTGGGAATACTAGTATAGGTGTTGTGATCATCTTTTCTTTTAAGGTGTCCAAACCCTACTGACAATCCTCATTTCACTGAAATTTAGTATCTTTCTTTAACAATTTCTCCATTGGCGCAATGATCTATGCATACCCTTTTATGAATTTCCTGTAGTAGCCTGTATGTCCCAATGCTGCTCTCAACCGGTGCACTGATTTTGGTGGTGGTAAATTGACAATCATTGCAATCTTGGCAGGATCTACTAGCAAGCCTTGTTTGCACACTATATGTCCCAACAGTATTCCAAAAGGTTTCCCAAATATGCACTTATTGATATTCAATGATATCTGACACCGCCTGCATATTTCCAACATCAGTCTTAACACTTCCACATGGTCTTTTAACATAATATATACGGTCCAATCATCCAGATACACTTCTAAAAATTGATGTATGAACTCCTTAAAAGCAACTATTACTACCCTTGAAAATATGGTTGGTGCATTATTCAGCCCCAAAGGCATGACTGTGCACTGGTAGGATCCCCATTTTGTAGCAAAAGTGGTCTTGTACCTGTCTTCTGGGGCTATCTTGATCTGATGGTAACCTGAGAATTCATCTGTAAATGAGTATGCTTCGTGGTCTCCTACATTCTCTAATACCTCATCTGTGAAAGGGGTAGGAAAAGGATCATGTAAGCATGCATCGTTCAATTTTATCAAGTCTACACAAATCCTTATCCCCCCTTGTTTCTTTTATTGCACTACCATAGGGCTTATCCATTCAAATTCCTCCATTGGTTCTATGATACCAGCTTCCAACATTCTGTCAATTTCTGCTTATATATTGGATTTAGTCTATACGGTCTCTGTCCTACAGATCTAGCCTCAGGTTTGAGGTATCTTCATCTCTTCTAGCTCTCCTGCTATGCCTTTCATCTCTGTAAACGTTGTTGGGAATAGGTCATTGTACTCGCGAAGTAACTTTGTTATCCTCTCTAGTGTTTGTTCATCCTAATAATCTCCATTGCTGGCCATTTTGGGATTATCAGTTGTCCCAATATTGACTTTCTTCACCTTGATTGGTGCAGAAAAAACTTCTGATTCCAGAGATGGACCTTCCACCCCTCTTTCACCTTCAACTTTTGTGATATGAATGTTGCGTGGATCATATTCATCTAGTGCTTCTTCTTCCACATGATAGCACAACAATAGTTCTTTGATTGTCTGTATGTTTTGTTGTTGACACTCTATCATGAGTTCAACCTTTGGTTCCTCAATAAAAATCACCCCTCTGATTTGTTGAAGTGTTGAATCAATGTTGGGGTTCTCATGTTCAAATTAGAAAGTGACCATAAAAATTTTCTGTAATGTTGTCCATTCTATAGTGCCTTTGCGCAGTTCCCTGTCTACATATCAGTTCGTTGGGATTCCTTCCAATGTGTGGATAAAGTGATGAGACCATTCCTCCAGTGGTGTCATCCTACACAGTGTTTTGCACTTCTCCAAGTGTTCTGCTTGTGTCCCTTGCCCATCATATCTATGCATCTCATTGCTTGTCAGCTCTGCGCCAAATCTAATGTGCAGTAATCGCTTACATTGGTACCAATCCTTAACTGTTTTTTTGTGCGCACCCCACCATCTTCCAGGTGTTACCTTGAGTGCAATGTCTAGGGCTAAGATCCCTGATTCTCTAACACTTCATCTTCATATCTTGTTAGGAATTCTTCTAGGTCATTCAGTCCATGAAAACCAAGAACTTCTCTTATCTTCGTACCTACACATTTTATTGCGCGGTATATTCTTGTGCACCTTCTTGTGGATACTTCATGTAATCTTTGTTGCCAATTTTCCAACCCTATATCTGAGTCAGAAGCACAGGATGTGATACTTCTCTAGCTGAGTACTCCATCTGCAGTTGGGTTGACATAATCTTCTTCGCGCACGGTGGTTCTGTAGAATTGGTTGATTTCCTCCAGATCTAAGCAAGTGGATTCTACAAACCTTTCTCCTTCTGATGGATCTAATGGTGCAATGATTCTGTATTCCCCTGATTTGAATGTCATCTTCCTTGTCTTCAAGTTGATTATGGCTTGGTTATCAAATGCCCAATCCAGTCCAAGCAATGCTGGATAAGGTGTTGCACCATCTACTATCTCTATCACTTCGAAGTCTACCTTAGTGCACACTCCATCCAAATCTACTATCACACCCTTAAGCCTTCCAATTAGTAGAACTTTGTGTAGGTTTGCTAGCTTCATTTGGACAGGTGAGTATCCTAGTGTGGGCTCTCCCATGCATTGTCATGTCTTCTTGGGTAGCACATTTACCTTGGAGCCTAAATCCAGTATGATATCCCCCATATTGAAATCTCCAATGTTGGCATTCATTCTAAATTCCCTGCTTGTCCTCCTTCTTGTATGGAGGTGATTGACTGTTTTCTACTCTAACTTCCCCTCTACTTCTATGTTACATATTTCTAACAAATTTTTCAAAACTTCAACAGATGATGGATCATTCAGTATCTTAACACAGGTTTGCAGAAACGTCTTTATGGTACTTACTTGCGCTATAGGTGGTACTTCATTGGTGTGATCCATTGATAGGGTCATCCTATATATTGGTATGTTCTGAGTATGTTACGTAATTGATGTAGATGCAACATCTTGATTGAGGAGCTCATGTCTTGCCTCCTTGAATATTTTTTTTTTCTTTCCCTGCATCGAACTGTTTCTGTGGTTCAGTGTTTTTCTTCACCCATTGGTGTTGTGCTAGATTCTATTAAACTGCGTCAAATCCTGTCTTAGCTCCTCCGCGCATAACTTTGTTGATATTTCTTCCATCATCCCTCGCCTCTGCAAAAATCCACTGAACATTCAGATTGTTCAGATTTTGTTTTTCTTGAATTTTCTCGAAAAGTGTTGGACATTCCTTTGTATCATGGTCTGTTGCGCGATAATACATGCATGTCGCAAGTGGAAGTGGACATTCCCCTGCATAGTGTCCTGGTTGTTCGCAGTTGTAACACACTACTGGACCTCTACCTCTTCCAAATCCTCATCTACCTCCTCCTCCTCCTCTGTATCCAGTTCAATATCCTCGCAGTGCATTATACTGAGGCACCCCATTGTATTGTGTGGGGTTATATTGTGGTTGTGCATTATTATATTGAGGTTGCGCAGTGTTATACTGCTACTATGTAGTGTTTTATGGAGGTGGTACCTAGTTAAACTGAGGTGCAGCTTGCCCTGTCATCATTTCTTCCTGCACCTGTAACACCCTGTTTCCCCCAGTTTGTAAATATAACTATATTCGCTAAGAGACTATGGCAAACTCAATATGTGTGAATGTTTGATTTGATTGACCTTTGTATAAAAGGTCGATGAATGTAAATTCTTTTATTTTGATAGAAAATGAATAAGTGTTGCATGAGTGCTGGAAAAGGGGATGTGTTAAGAGAGACCACGGATGTTGTGAAAGAGATGGTGAAGGGGATTAGGAATGGTTGCGTTAACCTTCACCAGACCAATACTTTGTTGGATTTAATTGCTCAGGATCAGAACAACCCTCTCATCCAAGAATGAATGTCAGTCAGGCTGGCAGGTCGGAAGACCTCCTCAAGAGTTAATGAGGGGATGGGGCAGACCGCCCATCTGTAAGGCTTCCAAACCTAACCACGGACTAGGGATTCGGGCCACACACAATCTTGCTGAGAGATGCAAGATAGGAAGGCGTGGTGGACAGAGGAGGACCTGCAAAGAGTGCAGAGATGAGAGACCGAGATCTTAGGTTCAAGGGAGAACTGTGAAAAGAGTGTGTTCTGATTGTGGGAAATAGAGAGTGAGACGAGAGAAGGAGAGTAACCTTCGTCCCTATCTATTTATGAGCCGGAAAAAGAGATTCAATCTCAAAGCATCGTGGTCTGGCTTGGGGGTGGATAATGGTAAATCTGTTAGGAGTGACTGAGCCTATGGTTGGGTGGAAACGAGCACCCCTTCCAACAGTCGCTTCACGTTTTGTGGTTTTGATAAGTGTTTTCATACTCTATGCAATGAATTGGGAATTAATTCTTGTATGCATGGATTTACATATCTATAAATGGTTTATGTATTATAATGGTTAAGTTATGTGTATATGTTGGCTTCCTTGAGAACTTATGCTTCTGCTTTTCCCATATGCTCCAGTTTAACCCTCGAAGGTGTTTTCCCCAGGGGGCTACCTCACAGCTTCAGTGTTGGAGCAAGCCTCTTGGCACTGCTACCGTTTTGGTAATCTCACGAGTTTACCCAACCCTGTTTCATTACTTAAAGTTATGCAAATTATGGAGGTGTTTCTTTCAAACCGGGAGCCTGAGAGACCTTGAACTCATGACCACGGTCTTAACCAAAACTCGACTAAGAATGGAGTTCATAGCCCAAGAGTCATCTGAAGCTCCATGTGACCTGGGTCTAGAAACCTTGCGCTAAGCCCAAATGGAGCTAGTTCATAATTGTTTCAGAGTTTTGGGAGTTCGACGCCCCGGAATGTCAAACTTCACGATAGTTAAAATTACCCGAACTCCCTGAGTAACAAGAGCCATAGATGAATCAAGAACCCGACATAGGAGATGAATGTGAACCTTTCATCAGGAGGAAAACCTATCTCAGTCATTAGATTGACTCAAAGACCCACTGGAGTTAACAAATCAAACACCATCCTCTCGATTAGATTGATGGTTGGGAATCATTGTGGAGCGCGAAGGCGAAATTAGTGGACATGCTAGTTCATGGCCCGCAATCAACCAACGCCATTGATATCATTGGGGATGGAAGATCAATGACCATGATTAGACAGAGTCAGGCAAGAACTTTCGAGATTGCAGAGATTGGGCCCCGCAATCGCTGTGAACCGTCGGTCTGTGAATGAAGATTGATGGTGGGGAATCATTGCGGAGAGTGAAGGTGAAATTAGAAGACATGCTAGTTCATGGCCCGCAATCAACCAACATCATTGATCTCATTGGGGATGGAGTATCAACGACCATGATTAGACAAAGTTGGGTGAGCACTTCGTAAATTGTGGAGATTGGGTCCCGCAATCACTGTGAACCGTCGATTTATGAACGAAGATCAACGGTGGGGAATCATTGCGGAGCGCAAAGGTGAAATTAACAGATGTGATAGTTCACGGCCTGCAATTCACCAACGTCGTTGATCTCACCGAGGTGGAGGAACAATGACCACGATTAGACTGGGTCAGGCGAGCATTTTTCATATTGTGGAGATTGAGCTCTCCAATAAAGAGCGATCATGTTGGGGCCCCGCAATCCCTGTGAACCGTCGATCGGTGAAAAAATTGGTATTGGCCGGATCATGACCGTGAAAACCTGAGGGAGGTTGAAAGACGATCAGACCGGAGCGACGAGGCATAGTGACACCATCCATAATGACATGGATTTAAGCTTGACGAGCCACGTGCCACTTGGATTCATGCGCATCACATACCCTATAGCCCTTTTGAACGTGATATGTGTCATTCCAGACGAGGGAACGTGTCGCCCCTGACCCAACTGCGTGTCAGCCCCTAGAAAATGCATACCTCACCCACATGGTTGGTTGAATGACTAGGATTCCAGGACTTCAGGACTCCAGAGGATTCAAGGTGCTTTGAAAATCCCTAAAGTGTTGGAGTAGATCCTAGCCGTTGGCATAGGAAGGCACGTGGCAGTGGATCCTTGACTCTGGAGGAACACGAGGAGTGAAGTCCCGAAGTGGATCACAACCGTCGATCAGGAAGGGACGCATGGCGCTCGATCTGTAACTCCGGGTACTGAGTACTTCGGAGGAAAAAGGTGTTGGAGTGTTCGTAACTCCCGAATACCGAAGTCTCGAAGTAGATCACAAATGTCGATCACGAAGGGATGCGTGGAGCTCAATCTGTAACTCCGGGTATGGAATACTTCGAAGGAAAAAGGTGTTGGAGTGTTCAAAATTCCCGAACGTCGAAGTCCCAAAGTGGATCACAGTGGTCGATCACGAAGGGATGCGTGGTGCTTGATCTATAACTCCGAGTACAGAGTACTTCGGGGAGAAAATGCTTTGGAGCGTTTGAAACTCCCAAACGCCGAAGTCCCGAAGTGAATCAGGGTCGTTGAAATCCTTGAGGACATGCAATGTTGGATTGTGAACTTAAAAGATTTGCCAATTTGGAGGATTCACGCAGTGGTTGTCTTGGCGCCTGTTGTCTTGGCATCTGGTCATAGCCCGCGGTCATATGCAAGTATAGAGGGATGGAAGAACCCAAAGAACTTGGGAGAGGATATCTACCAGCTCTAAACTTGGTTCAGAGCATGGAGATCGTGTCTAGAAAGATCTGGAAGAGCAGAATGGAATAAGGACCTCGAATGAGGGTTTTGATTTTCTTAAGAAGAACAAAAGTTTTACGCCCCACCATGGGTGTGTTACAAATTGGTATCAAAGCATGGTTACAACACTTGGCCTACTTGGGCTCATGGACGAATCACTTAAAAACCGTGTTT
>ML820684.1:41118-76293 GCA_009831015.1 Picea engelmannii
TATACAACTACAACACACAGTGCCATATACACCACAACAGAACGGTGTCGCGGAAAGGAAAAACCGGTCCTTAAAAGAGATGGCAAATTGTATGCTACAGTCGAAATCATTAGCTCCCAAGATATGGGCTGAAGCTATTAATTGTGCAACATACATTCAAAACTTATTTCCTCACAAATCACTCAAAGGCACCACTCCTTTTGAATGTTGGACCGGTAAGAATCAGAAAGTGTCGCACTTTCATATTTTTGGTTCACGAGCATGGGCTCACATTCCGATAGATAAGAGGAAGGCTTTGGAGCTTCAAAGTGTTGAATGCATATTTGTTGGATATCCTGAAGGTGTCAAAGGATATATATTGCTGGACTCTCACACTGAAAAGTTCATTCTAGCTCGAAGTGTGAAGTTTGAAGAAGAATCACTGCATGATTTTTCAGACGACCCTGTCGAGGAACCGCTTGTTGTCACTGATGAGGAGGAGTCAAAAACTTCTTCGAGCACTTCATAACAGCCATTAGAACAGCCTTTCAGGTCTGATACAGAGGATAAGGAGCAGGTCATGGATGCTCCAACTCAGTTGCCAACTTGGGTAGAGAAAACCCTGCAAGATGCGGGTGAACTAGTCGGTGATCCTACGGATACAAGAAGGACTAGATCACAGTTTTTTGGGGCTCCTCAAGCCCTGGATGCCACAGAACCCTTGCTGCCCATAAATTGCTATATGTCACTTGGTTCATATCTAAAGTCACACTCTGAGGTTGCATACATCTTCACCAAGTCCTTCACTGAAAAGAATTTTTCAGAACTGAGAGCTATGCTTGGAGTGGTGGAGACAACTGAGTAGGTCACTTTTGGCCATTCAACATTTTTTTCCTCTTTTGGGGGTGGGGGGGGTTTCCCACAAGGTTTTCCCTCTTTCCTCTTTTCACGAGGAATTCTTTTATGTAATGAGTACTTAAAATGGCCAAGTTGTCGGGACTCAATTTTTTTGTCATTACAGTTAGGCTTAAGGGGGGGTGTTGGAGCACAATCCTAACTTACATTAGTTTATACCTAGATTAGACTCCTAGATCTTGGTTAATACATTAATTTACACTTTATTTCACCTAATTTGGCCACATAGAGAAGAAGGGCGCCTCATCCCTAGATTTTAGGGAAAACTGCTAATTTTAGATCAAGACTCAACTCTCGGTTCTTAATTTTTCTGTTTTTTCTTGATTTAATCTTGATTTATCCTTGATTTATTCCAACTCGCCCATGAAAAAATCATCTATTATTGGGGAATGCGCACCTCCTCTTTGAGTGAGAGATTTATTCCTTAATTAATGATTTTTGCCGTTACTATTATTAGTAACTACTATTTCGGGTCAGTTAAGTGAGTTGGAACTGCTCCTCTTGTCAGTTAAGTGAGCTTAAGTGAGCTAATGCGCATCAATTAACTCTTATGGAAATTAATGAGTGTGTGACATGTATCTTTAGTGGTCTAGGTCGAACTATGTGGTCTCCCTTAGCTTATGACACCTATTTTAGCTATTTCTAGCTTTTTTTTTGACTAGAATTTCTATGTTGGAAATTCTATATATTCACCTCTTCTCTTCTTTTTGAGGATGGTTTCTCATGTATATTCATTTTTGATTAATATAATTCTCTGATTTATGGAGCAAAAAATTTCTCTCATCTCTTGAATATCAGCAAATTGTTTGTGTTCAATTTAACTAGAATTCTAGATCTATTGGGGTTTCTGCAGGAATTCTATAGAAGAGGCAGCTGGTGGAATAATTTTCTATGAAGCCCAAGAAATTATGACCGATTGAGGGACAGCGTAGTCAAATCGAGGGAGGAGCATCTCTACCAGCAGAAATCCCTACATATTGATGAGGACAACTATGGCTAGGATATCGATCATACAGTATCATGCCATAGACTTCCTTGCCCTGATTCGAGGAAAAAGAACTGACCTCCAAGCGCAGGATTTAAGGCCCCTTAAGCCTGTTCGGTGCCCTACCAATAAATCCAAAGGGTCACTCGTAGTCCATAGGCCGCCAGTATACCCGAGGTTACCGTATGAGTCCGTCGTTGTTTCAGGCCTAGTACCAACATAAGTAGCACTACCATTAGTTTACTAGGTAGATTAAGCACCAGTATATTCACCAGATCGTCGAGATCAAATCCAGAAAAACATAGGCAAGTTAGGGTAAAAACCTCTTGAAAGGCCATTTCATTTGAGTGCGTTGTATCGCCACTTTGATCCTTCTCAGTGATGAGTTTCTAATTCAGGTGAGCTCAAGCAATCCGATAAGCAACGCCGGAATAGTTACCTTAGTGACTCGACCTTCCATTCATGCCAGTAAGGGCTTCCCCACTAAACCCTACCCCCTATAAAGCAACAAAACCACATCCTTTGGTCCGCCTGGGATTGAAACTTGGATAGAAGCACCCACAAAGGTAGAGGCAAACACAAACGAGCTTCCGACCCTCCCTCTCAATTGAGCAAGCAGAACTGGTTTATTGAACTAACCCACGCAACAGGGCAGGGGTCCAGGATTACTTGAATAAACACAAACCGGTAGAAGTGGACACAATAACCAAGTGACTAGCACTGCTGTCCAGGCTTACATGCATTGTAACATCTGGGTGAGTACAAAGGAGTTTGGTTTGCAACATGCATGCAAACCAACTGGAAGCACATGTACCTATATAAACTGGTGTATGTTTGCGGCCGAGTCAGCCGCTATCTTCACAAATCTCCAGATATTTAATGGTCGAGTAATACTTCACTTTATATTTTATAATTTGATAAAGATTATTATTAAAGGGGTATCAAATCAGGTTCAAAAGCTAGTTTCCATAGAGCTAAAAATGCAATCTAATTTATTTGTCTCGATACTCGTCCTGTAACCACGATCCTGACTATGATAATAACCAGAGGGAGGCTGGATGGAAAAGAGGCCATAATTCATCATGTTTGCTAAGGATAAAAGGAAGTTATTAACCTCGTTGGATGGACATGTATCGCTCCATGCCTAACATCATTTTGTGCCTTTGTCCAAAGCGTGTTTGGTAATCTTTTTTTAGAGAAACCAGACTTATCAAACTTGGATGCCTGTTTCAATATGGGATGCAATCACCTGAAAGCATGAAATCATATATTTGGCTCCAGCGAAAGCAAGTTCTTTAACCCGGATCATATGCTTAAGAACTCGGAAACACGGGAACATGGTAACATAATAAATCTGTTCATTGGAGATGGGTGAACTACTCCTTCTCTCGTGATGAATACAAAAAATTAGCCATTCACCCTTTTTCAACTGAGTCACCAGACTATATCAACTTGCTCGTTGTGTGGAGAAATATAGAAGGTGCATGGTGCTTTTATAGGGCGGAGTCAGATATGTTCAGATCATACTGTTACTATTTTTTTAACATTTTAATTATTTCGACACTGAACATAAGACTTTCTGATATTAAATATAACAACAATGTTGTATATATAAAATATTATGCCACTGTTTTGCTATGAATATTTTGAATGTCGAGAAGCCAAGTGAGATGAACCAAACTGTTGAAGTGTCTCTGTTTGTAAAGGTATATAAATCAGGACAATACATGAAGATGCATATCTGAATTAATGGCCGACATATGATATTAGAAATACAAACTCGTTCTTCACGAACCTCCCAGTGCATCCTAGAGCAATCAGATGGGTCAGTAATCTAATGGGTTTGTGCTAGTATTTCAATACTGAACATTATTTTGATTTTACTGTGTTACGCCATTTTTCTTTGAGAGAGAAAAAAGTCGAAGTTTTAAAGGAGTCGTATGTTCATTATACTTTATTGCATTGAATACATTTTTATTAACTAAATCTGTCTCCTAATTCTCTTTGTGTTCTCCACAGCTTGGACATCAAATTATATATCTGTGTCTCAATGTGCTTTCTTATGATCATGCGTGTAGCCCACAACTTTTTTGTCTTAACCTATTTCAAAAGAAAAAAGCAAAGGACAATACTTAAGGAACAACTCTCAACCTTTTTGGCAGGGACTTGTTGCTTAGCAACTCTCCTTGTTAAGAATATATTGTTTTAAGTAGTTGACAACCAAATTTCAATCTTCTATGTTATCTTTTTTAGAATTTCATGACACAAATCGCAAGAAAAGGTTATTGCTAGAGTTTTTTTTAGGGTGCTCTATTTTCAAAGGTTAATTTTGAAAGAGATCTCACAATATTGTCTTTCAAGTCCTCTTGCCTAACTTTCTTTACATAGTGATCTTTTATGCATCATAAAATGGTAGTACTTTAAGATAGGTGTACTTTTAATATTAATAATATTCCCATAAACCTCTTTTCATTGTTGATGTGGAAAAAAATCTATTGATCGCACTCAAACATGTAGGAAATGGTGCAATTACTAATATTCATATTGATGTTAGAAAGGTCAAGACTTAATGTCACAACAAATTTTCATCATCTCAACGTTTTATGTAGCATAATTTAACACTTCCTTAGTCACCTTCCTCATTTCTTATGGTGACATTAGTCTTATATATAATTCTCGAGGATCGTATTTCAATTTATCTTGTCAAAAATATCCCATAGATAAGTACTTATATTCCACTAGGGGATAAACATACACAAAAGTTTTCTTTGTGTAGCACTTAGGGATGCACACTAATGAGTATATATAGTACTTCCCTAAGGTAACTACATGCATTATTAATGACGTAAGTGATCATGGAGCCCACTAATGTCCTAAGATGTAAGAGAAATTTAGTAAGAATCACAACATTGTACAAGAAAAAACTATTGATTGAGTTACTATGCCTTTACTACCACTCTAATTCACACATAAGGATTCAAGCTAATAAAAGATACACTGAATGCAAATCCCTTGAAAAATACTCAGAAAGTGATTTAGAAGTGTACTACGCCTAGAAAAAGAAGTCTTTGAGAAATCTTTGCAAGGTTTAAAAGAGTCCAAGCATCTTGGACATGCACATAAATGTGTATGGATAAACAATCACACTTCTATTAATGCCAAAAAGCAACAAATATTAAGGGATATTACTTGAAAGGTAAGAATCTTATTCAAATATATCCAATGTTTCCTGAAAATTTATGATATTATCAACTCACTCTTGAAGCTAAACAAAGCTAGTCCCAAACAAATAATGGTACATGTGTATTACATCATTGCTCTTACTAGAAAGGATTTCACCATCACAATGGACATTGGCACCACACCTTTATATCCAACCATGTTCCTTCACGACGTGGTTGGACATACTCTACTTTGATAACTTTTTGAATTGTAGTAATATGATATAAACATGGTGTGCGTTGATATTCACTTCTCTACTAAATTTATGTTTGCCCAATTTGGGAATGCACAAGGTAGGGGGGATACTTCTTGGGGTAGATTTAGGAGATTCATAATTATTCCAACCAACAATTACAAAGACCTCGACTATGATTCCATCTCCATATTCTCTATATGGTAAATCACCATGAAAGTTTTGACCTAACTCTCCCACTCCTGAAATTCCAGAATGTGGTTTTTAGTCTCAACTAAACAATACACTTGATTAATAAATTAAGGTTATCTTATTTCCAATCCTTCTCTATCATATGGTACTCTCATTGAATTCTATTTTACCAAATCATATTTGTTCCCAAATTTCCTTTCCTTAGATTGACTTTCATCTTGGTTATGCCACTCAAATTCCTCTTTCCATATATTCCATCGGATGGTTGAATTCATAGAGTTGCACCTGTCTTTTGATACCTCTTGCTCACATCACTTCACACCCTTTTGCACTTCCTTATTCTCACACAAGATACAACACTCACTTATGCAATAGTAGTGTGCCATTGTTTCCAATGATCTTTCCAACAATTCAACATGGCTAACCACAACCAAAGTGTCGAGAGAAGTTTGCCTCTCTTAGTTGGAGCTAGCTTAGGTTTGGGATGAGGGAAAATGAATTAAGCCATATCCAATATCCTTTCCCAATAAACCCACATGTACCACATAAATCCTTCATTGTATAAAACTTAAGCACTTGCATAGGAGATTTGGATACGAAGTGAGGAGGGCGACACATGTGCCCTAACCGACCATCCATTCACCATTGCATAAAGAGACAAGTGTTTATGTATGGAATAATCCCCGTGATATGTTTTTGCATCAGGGGGGAGGAGAGGTTGATAATGAATTTTAAATTCCCTCTTCCAAACTATCAAAGAATAGAAGATGTTACTTTCACTATGCTCTCCACTCTTGAAATTCTGGATTCCCCATTTTAAGTTTCCATCTGGATAATTGATTTGGTTTCTTTATCAAAGCTTTGTGTTGCTTGGGCTGATCCAAAATTAGAGTTTTGACATAACTCTTCTCCTATACTTTGTAATTTGCTAGAGAAATTGTCCTTGTTCCATTTGATTCGATTATCTCGTGTAGTAATCCTTGGGCTTGGTTGGTGAATCTCCTAAGGATAGTAATATTTTGTTTGAAAATGGCACAATTTTTTGCTAACCAAACATTTTAGGATAGATAATTCGACATAACAATCCTAAAACTTTTCAATAGCTACTTATTCTCTGTGCTTCGTAGATATGAAGCTTTCCAAGACAAGGTCATTTGTCACCAATCCTCAGGCATTATAATTTATTTCCCCAAATACTTATATGCAATTTATCAAACCTAAAGATTGAATGTACATTCCAAAAATATGTGTTTTGTTTTTTGTTCTATAGCTAAATAGAGGGGGAATCTTGTGGTCCATGGATCCCCCATTTTCTTTAATTTCCAGATGTTAATATTTTATTTTGGACCAAGAGATAGCCAAAGAATTTGATTTTTGGAAGTCAATCTCCTCCTAATACCTGCTTCCAAATCACCAACTTGGGTACTAACTCTTGAGAGGATAAATTGAAAGAATATCCCCGATTCAATGTGTATGGATCATTGTTTGTTCCTCATCCCCCATGGTATTTGAATGCTTCGTGATAGGGGATGCTCTTCGAAGTTGAGAGAATAATGCCTACAATTGATCCTTTAGGTCGGCTTTGAGATGATATCATTTCCAACCAAGCCACATTCCATTTTCATTTTGTTTATAGTTAGATAAGTCATATAAGGTTCTTATTCCTTGCATTGTCAAGCAATTATTTATTCCTATTAAGGACAGATCTTGAGATAAGGGTCCAACCCATTATTATGTCCTCCCATATCTTGATAAGATTTCCTTTTTGGGGGACCAATGATATTTGGGATTGTATGATAGGCATTGAAGCTTTACGTAATTTCTAGATTAGAGAGCCCTTTGCATTTGGAAGAGGATCGTCTAGAATTCTTAGCTTATCTCTTCTCATATATTATTTCCTTAATAGTTCTTTCCATCACTTCTATTTGCTAGATACGAGTCTCCATAGAGTATTAGCTCCAAACACTTGATTAATTAATTAAGGTTATCTTATTTCCAATCCTTCTATATCATATGGTACTCTCAATGAATTCTAGTTTACCAAATCATATTTGTTGCCAATTTTCCTTTCCCGTTGCCATAGGAATCTTATGATTTATTTCCTTATTTTGCTTTATGCCTACTGGAACTAAGAGGGATGAGATCAATTAGATTGGAAGGGATGCCAAGATGTATTTGATTAATAGGAATTTACGAAATGGATTGATCCATTATCATCTTCAATTTGTCATTTTATTCTTAATCTTTTAAGAAATCAACAACCAATTTGTTGCCTTGGTATGTGTAAGTGCAATATGAGTTTCCAAAAAATTGAAAGTCTTCCATTGGTTGGGAAAGATAATTTTAGAACTTAAGCAATTTATTGCATCATCTGCTGAGTGGCATCCCATTTGTATATATTGACTTTAGATTTATTTATTGATCCAAAAATCCTTAGACACCACTTATTTCTTTAAGTATATACATGCAATATCTAACTTGATCCAGGATAATTTATTGATCATATTGGGGTGGTTTGCATAATTTTGATGATGTGCTTTTACACAAAAACTCATAAACTGAAGATTAGCTTTGCTTAATGATGAGATGACACAACAAAAGATAAAAGCACTCAAATTACATACATTTTATTTCATCTTTAAGTTCCCTTCAATCTAATAACAACTGCTTTCTCCATCTCAAATACCAAAATCACATATAAAATGACTCACATATGCCAATTTAATGGATGTTATTAAATTCTATCACTCAAAAAAAGAAAATAACTTCACCATTGAAATCCTTGCGAAATTTTGAGAAATTTGACTATAAAGTCGACCAATTTCCAAACTAGCTCAATTTCACCCTCTTAAGCACGCAAAACAATGCATTAAATGCTCATTAATGGAAAATTGAGAAAATACTTTTACAAATGACTTAAAGTCACAAGATAGACCTCAAATTCATGATCCTTGTGAAAAATCGTGAAAAATGAGTATAAAGTTGCCTATGTTCTGTCAATATACCTCATGGCATGTTTTACGAGACACCATTTAACTTAGTTTGTACTTTGCATGTACTTCCATGTTGTCCATAGAACCTCATGATTCGTGACCTGTCTCGATATCTATGCATAGGGATGTGTGTGCCTTGGGATCCATGCCTAATATATAGGACTAGGTCCGAAAATCTCCTCCCAAATTAATTGGTAACTAAATGCCAAAAATAGTGGCATCTTCGTTAAATCCAGGCTCGTTGGTGTATTGGTTAGAACCATGGCTATTAATAGCGGAGTTTGGGGGGTTCTATTCCTGCGATCCTCTCCTAGAACATTCGTTGGTTTGTTATATAGTTTTAAAACTATATATAGGATATGGTTTTAAACCATATGATATGTATGTTGGTATAAAGTTAAGCCCCCACGCGGTATGGTGGAGTGTGGTCATATGTTAATACATAAACAAAGGGCTAAGGCTAGGGTCGAGGGCTTAGGCCCTCGACCCTTTATTTGCCCAAACAAACTTTAATATTAATTCAAATACAATATATGCCATATAGAGGTTAAGACACAAATGAGGGCGCGATGGTAATGGGGCTTGTGTTAAGGCTTGGGAGGTTATGGAGGTCACTGGTTCGATCCCCATCGACTCCATAATTTTAATATACCTTAACCATCAGTGTCTAATGGGGGGGTTTCCACATGGAAACCTCTTATTGGCTTGTACTTGCCACTTGTGAATATACCATTCATGCACCTCGAGGTACGATATGCCCAGTGATCTGCTAACTGGATATGCCATGTCACCTGTTGTACGACCATGTGCCACATGTCACCCTTGCAGTGGTGACACTTGTCACCTCTTTTTGCCCATGTACTTTTACCTTTGACTTGGTTGACCCAAAATTTGACCACTTATATCTTTTGCATACAAACTTTGTTTGATTTACCATTTGCACCGTTGGAAATCTAACGACGAGCTCTATGCATTGATGCCATTTTCAGGACGATTTAAGATGATCAAAGTTTGAGCATTTATGTATCCCCTAGGACCTTTGTGAGCGTTTCAGATCCTCCTAGACCTTTGTGAGCATTTCTGATCCTCCTGGACCTCTGTGAGAGTTCCTTAGATCCTCCTGGATCACACCTTCCGACTGAAGAACTTTTGGACCTCCAAAAGTATAGACTTTCAACAACTCAGTGATGATAATTCACTCTTCCATCTTGCTGATTCTTTTGGAATTAAGTCTTAATCTTCGATCTTCGATATTAGGTACTAGATCAGGGCACTTATGTTCGCTTCTCTGGAATATGGCTTTGAATTTGGCCTATGGAACTGTCACTAATATAATATAGCTCTGGTTCTGGCTCATAGATTCCATGACAACAAAAGTCTTGTTCACTGAATCTATGCAATAATTGTATTTGTATTTTAACATCCACTCCCATCTTTTACTGAAGATAGTCTATATCGACCAATATAGTCAAATGTTGATCTATTCCTTGCCCATTTGGACTCTCTCTTCTTGTATTGTTGATGTATCTGTATGAGTCCCTGAATGAATACTCTGTCCATTGTCGCTCCTTCCTTGAAGAACAATTTTTCTTGTATTTCTATCATCTGTACATGAATACTCTTGTTCAAGGTATACATCTATACGGACATGACATAGTATTTAAAGATGTTTACAGCATGCACCTTTATGCCTATTATTTATGAAGAGGATTATTTATCCTTTACCAGCTCTAGAAATTTTTTCACTACTTTGATGCTCTTTCTGCTCCTGATCTACATGTTCCAACTACCTGCATCCTTATGTTCCTTCACCTATGGTTCTTTAGAATCAAGAATGTTGTCTTAGACCATTCGATCCATATGTATCCCTTTAGCTAATTCCGAGACAATACAATTGCCCATTTTGTTGTCTAAAAGCTATGAAATCTTTACAATGAGATTCCTCTCACTGTAAAATAATATGTATATATGTGGCTATCTATAAATCTCTAACAAGATTCCTCTCACTCTATAATCAAAGTGTAAAGTGGCTATCTAGAAATCTCTCTAACGAGATTCCTCTCACTCTCAACATCATATAAGGTGGCAATATATAAACTCTCTTACAAAATTCCTCTCAGTCATACAAGGTGGTAATATAAAAACTTACAAAATCCCTCTCACTCTTATAATTTACAATGAGTGGCTTACAAGCTTTCTAATAGACTTTAGGATATTTACACATATGCATATTACATTTACAAATATACATATTTACAAATTTTTTAAAAGATGGTTGACTTCATGGACTCATTCTTCCCATTGTATTGGGAGGACTCCCGCAGCTTCTGACGTCTGACAATGCCTTTGATGCCGATGTTGAATCTAACATTGAATTTGAATCTGATGCAGAATATGATGTTGAATCCAAGTAACCATTAGACCATAATATAGGCCTTCCTAGTAACCTGCATAACCTCTCCTTGCGCATACCAAGTACTATTGTTGTATCTGGAGTAGCTTCTTCGGAGTACACTAGTACCTGACTATTTTGGAATGTGACTGCATATCCTTCATCTTCAAATACTGCAACTGAGAGTAGGTTTACCTTTAAGTGATTCCCATAAATCCTCTCGACTCGAGCTAGAATCTTATATATCCATACCCTCTTATTGCTTGTTTGGTGTTGGTTCCAAATCCCCCACAAAGAAATCTCTGTCGAACTTTGAGAAAGTAAAAAATATTGATCTCATCCCGGTCATGTGGCAAGATGAGCCATTGTCCATGAACCATTCTTTGATGTCTTCATATATCACTTTTCCAAGACCAACCATCATGAAGTATTCTTTCCCAAGCCTTTCAGTAAGACCAATGACTTCATCTGGAGCTGTTGCTTGTCTTCTCACAAGTGTCTCTTACCACAATAAGAGCAGAGGGGCTTGTTCCATGATCCCTTCTTATCATTCCTCCTTTTCCTTTGACTTGAGAAATGATCTACCTTCTTCTTGAAGGGATTTACTTGCATAGGTTGTCTTCTTCGACACTTCTACACATCATGGTTGCTAGTTCAACATGAAGCACATTGATAACTAGACCATTCACTAGTGGGAAAAGTCTCCATTCCTTCTCTTGTAGCATGCACATCTTTATCTAAAGATGCCTTACACATGTTACTCTTCTCTGGATTGGATGGTAAGGCCAATTTCTTATGTTGGACTTCTTCATCTAAAGTTTTCTTTGCTTCAACTACCCTAGAGCATTCTCCATCTTGTCGAGAAGAAGAATAATGTGAAGAGTCTTCTTTCTCGGTTATGTTCTTGGAGAGAGATAGTCTCTCTTGTAGTGGAGACTTATCATTTTTTTCTTGTCCAACTTTACTAATTGATGGTGTCATTATCTGCAAATTTCTTTCTAATTCATGAAAAATACTCATGTGGAAATCTTCATGACATAACAGTCGATCTTGCAGCCTTTGCTTCTCTTCCTCAAGAGCTTGCAACTGCATTCTTAGCTCATAATTCTCCTTCTGGATTTGTTGATTGATGTTCTTTTACAACTTCAATTTCATGAGAACTTTATGCATCTTGCCGTCTTGATAAGAGTCTTCAAGATCTTCACCAACTGGACTCTTAGATATCATCATAATAACATCTTGAAAAACACACCAAAAACTAGCTCTGATACCACTTGATCCAAAAATCCTTAAACACCACTTATTTCTTTAAGTATATACATGCATCATCTAATTTGATCCAGAATAATTTACTAATCGTATTGGGGTGGTTTGCATAATTTTGATGATGTGTTTTTTACCCAAAAACTCATAAACTGAAGATTAGCTTTGCTTAATGATGATATGACACAACAAAAAATAAAACAACTCAAATTACATACATTTTGTTTCATCTTTAAGTTCCCTTCAATTTGATAAAAATTGTTTTCTCCATCTCAAATACCAAAATCACATATCAAATGATTCACATATGCCAATTTAATGGATGTTCTGAAATTCCATCACTCAAAACAAGAAAATAACTTCACCATTGAAATCCTTGCGAAATTCTGAGATATTTGACTATAAAGTTGACCAATTTCCAAACTAGCTCAATTTCACCCTCTCAGGCACGCAAAACAATGCATTAAATGCTCATTAATGGAAAATTGAGCGAGGACTTTTACAAATAACTTCAAATCACAAAATAGACCTTAAATTTATGATCCTCGTGAAAAATTGTGAAAAATGAGTATAAAGTTGCCTATGTTCGGTCAATACACCTCATGGCACGCTTTACGAGACAACATTTAACTTAACTTGTACTTTGCATGTACTTCCATGTTGTCCGTACAGGCTCAGGATCCATTCCCTGTCTCGATATCTGTGCATAGGGATGTGGGTGCCTTGAGATCCGTGCTCAATATATATGGCTAGGTCCGAAAACCTCCTCCTGAATTAGTTGGCAACTAAATGCCAAAAATAATGGCATGGTGTATTGGTTATAACCATTGCTATTGATAGCAGAGGTCGAGGGTTCTATTCCCACGATCCTCTCCTGGAATATTCGTTGTTTTTTTATATAGTTTTAAAACTATATACAACATATGGTTTTAAACCATATGGTATGTATGTTGTTATAAAGTTAAACCCCCAAACGATATGGTGGAGTGTGGTCGTATGTTAATACGTAAACCAAGGGCTAAGGATAGGGTCAAGGGCTTAATCCCTCGGCCCTTTAGCCGCCCAAATTTTGGTTGTGGAGCCTGATTATCATCTTGATTAAGAGGTTTGTTTCAACCATGTTTGTATCCCATTTCTTGATAGGGGGGGGGTGTAGGGGGGCTTGCCCCCCCACTATTGTCATCAGGGGGGTCCAGGGTGGGGATGACGACAATTAATGGAGCCCCCCCTAGCGGGTGATTCTGGGGAAACTCCCTTGAAGTGAATTTTTGGGAAAAATTACCTTGTAAAATATTGTAATTTCATAGTCAATATGGACTGTTCATTATAAGGTCGCAGATCTGACGGTAGAAGTTATGTTAGGGATTTTTTCCCTAGAAGGAAACCCTCTTTGTGTATGATGGCATTGTATTGTGGTGATGCATGAGAGTGAATATTGTATTATGAGAGAGGATACTATGCGAAATAAAAGAAGAATTTACAGTGGGTGTGTTGTAGGTTGTATCCCTTCATTTGCTGGATAATAATAAAGGAAGGACCTAACAATTTGTCTGGTGGACGTAGCCTACACTGGGTGAACCACACATATCTATGTCTCTATTGTATTTTGTATCTTCTGTGTTTTATTTCCGCATTTGTTTTATTTTACTGCTCTACGATCCTGTTTTTCTAACAACTGGTATCAGAGCCAAAGGTAACTCGCGGGAAAAGAGGGTTCCTGGTTCAAGTGGGAGCAATGGCGAAAGATGTAATGTTAGGGTTGATAAATTTAATGGCCAAAACTACCAACTATGGAAGATGAAAATGGAAGATTATTTATATAAAAAGGATTTATTCCTATCATTGGAAGAAAGAGTAAAGAAGACGACGACCATGAAGGACAAAGAATGGGAGGTTCTTGATAGAAAGGCACTAGGAATGATACGGCTGTACCTGATAGCGTCGGTGGCTTTCAATATTTCGAAAGAAAAGACAACGTAGGATTTGATGAACGCAATGGATAAACTATATGGAAAACCCTCGGCCTCCAACAAGGTATTTCTAATGAAGCAATTATTTAATATGAAGATGTCAAAAGGTGGGTTTGTTGTAGATCATTTAAATGAATTTAATATGATTACTAATCAACTAAGTTTTGTAAAATTGACCTTTGATGATGAGGTTAGGGCTCTTCTAATCTTGTGCTCATTGCTAGAAATGTGGAATAGCTTGGTCATGGTTGTAAGTAACTCTGTCCCTGGTTCAAACACTCTTAAATTTGATGATGTTGTTGGTGTTATCCTTAGGGAGGAAATGCGACGGAAAAACACATGTGAGACATTAGGTAATGCAATGACCGTGGAGAATAGGGGAAGACAAAAGGATAGAGGAAAGGGCTCAGGGAACCGTGGGAATTATTGGAAGGGAAGATCCAAATATAGACTATGAAAGATAGAGTGTTGGAATTGTGGGAAGAAAGGACAACTGAAGAAACATTGCAGAGCTCCAAAGAAACAAAGAGATGGATAACAGGAGAAAAATCAGGAAGCAAATGTAATAGGGGTTGTGTTACAAGATTCTTTGATTCTTTCTTTAGATAATATTACTGAATCTTGGGTAGTAGATTCAATGGCTTCATTCCATGCCACACCCCATAGGAAATATTTCCAAGATTATGTTCAATCCATTTTGGACAGGTTCATTTGGGTGATGATGCACCATGTAAAATTGTTGGAATGGGAAAGGTACAAATAAAACAAAAGAATGGAAACCAATGGCCATTGAAAGAAGCGAGACATGTTCCAGATTTGAGAAAAAATCTAATTTCAATAGGGCAGTTGGAAAGTGAAAGCTGTATATCTATATTTATAGATAAGGTGTGGAAGGTCACCAATGGATCACTAGTGATAGAAAAATGAGAGAAGGTAGGTACATTGTATTTATGTACTAGTAATATCGACTCTTCTATCTCTTTATCTTCTACAAGAGTGGATACAACACTATGGCATCATAGGCTTGGACACATGAGTGAGAAGTGGATGCATATACTTCACAAAAGGAATTTGTTGCCAGATCTTAAACAAGTTGATTTGGATTTATGTGAGCACTGTGTTTATGGAAAACATAAGAGAGTCATATTTCTCAGAGTCGGAAAAGAAAAGAAGAGTGAAAAGTTAGAGCTTGTGCATACAGATGTATGAGGACCAACTTAGGTATCATCTCTTAGTGGCTCTCGTTATTATGTTACTTTTATTGATGACGCAACTAGAAAAACTTGGGTTTATTGCATTCGACAAAAAAATGATGTTTTTGACACTTTTAAGAAATGGAAAGCTTTGGTTGAAAATGAGACATGAAAAAGGTTGAAGTGTCTCAGATCAGACATTGGAGGTGAATACTACAGCAAGGACTTTGATAATTACTGTTCATACCATGGGATTCATAGAGAAAAAATAGTTCCAGGAATACCACAAGAAAATGGTGTGTCAGAAAGGATGAACATGACAATCATGGAACGTGCAAGGAGTATGATATTGCATGCTGGGTTTCCATTACACTTATGGGCAAACATTGTAGATACTGTTGTTTACTTAATAAACAGAGGACCTTCAAGTTCTTTGGATAGTGGCATTCTAGAAGAGACATGGACAGGTAAAAATGTAAACTATTCATTTCTGAAGACTTTCAATTGTGAATCATTTGTCCATATTGATAAAGAAAATAGAACAAAGGTTGAAGCAAAATCCAAGAAGTGTGCCTTTATTGGATATGTTAATGATTTTGGTTATTGCTTATCAGATTATGAAAATCACAAAATCATTAGGAGTAGAGATCTCATATTCAATGAGAAGGTCATGTACAAAGATCAGTTGTAGGGAAGGAAATGGTAAAAAGAAAAACCAGAATACATGGTGCTTGATGAGATCACTGAAAAAGAAACTCCAAAGGTACTAGAAAATCAAAATGTACACCAACATGAGCAACATGTACCTCAAACTCCTGCAAGTGTTTTTAGAAGATCTACTAGGTTAAGTAGACCCCTTGAACGATACTTTCCTTCATTGTATTATTTATTGGTTACTGATTCTGGTGAACTAGGAAGTTATGAAGAGGCAATGCAGGTAGACACTAAAAAGAAGTGGGAGTAAATCATGAAAGAGGATATGTATTCCTTGGTAAATAACCAGACTTGGGACTTGGTTCAGTTTCTTGCAGGAAAAAGAACATTGTAGATTAAATGGGTTTACAGGTTGAAGGAAGAAGATGGAGGCAAAAAGCGATACAAGGCGAGACTTGTTGTAAAGGGGTTTGCACAGAAGAAAGGTATAGATTTTGATGAAATATTTTCTCCCGTTGTTAAAATGACTTCAATTAGGGCCATTTTAAGCCTTGTGGCAGTAGACGATTTGCATCTTGAAAAGTTAGATGTAAAAATAACTTTTCTCCATGAGGATTTGGATGAAGATATTTATATGCAACAACCACAGTGGTATGAGGTCAAAGGGAAGGAGAATTTGGTATGCAGGTTGAAGAAGAGCTTGTATGGCCTAAAGCAAGCTCCAAGGCAGTGGTATTTGAAGTTTGACAGGTTTATGACAGAACAACGTTATAGTAGATGTCGGTCTGATAATTGTTTTTATTTTAAGAGGCTAGAAAATATAAACTATATTATCTTTCTATTGTATGTAGATGACATGCTTGTTGCAGGGTCTAATATGTAGGATATAAATTTGCTCAAGAAGAAATTAGCTAATTCATTTGCAATGAAGGATTTGGGTGCTGCAAAGAAAATCCTTGGTATGAGAATAACAAGAGACATGAAAAATCACAAATTGACATTGTCTCAGGGTGAGTACATAGAGAAGGTGTTGGAGAGACCTTTAGAATGCAAAATGCAAAACTAGTTAGTACACCTTTGGCTAAGCATTTCAAATTAACCAAGGAAATGCGTCCTAAGACACAAGAACAGATAGAATACATGTCCAGGGTCCCTTATTCATCAACAATTGATAGCTTGATGTATGCGATGGTGTGCACAAGACTAGATATTACACATGCAATGGGAGTTGTCATCAGGTATATGAACAATCCAAGTAAAGAACATTGGGAGGCAGTAAAGTGGATTCTCAGGTATTTGAGAGGTACAAGTACTCATGAATTGTGTTTTGATGGTTCATACACTGTTCTATGGGGATATGTTGATTCAGATATGGCAGGTGATAAAGATAGTAGGAGGAGCACCACAGGGTATGTTTTTATTGTAGGTGGAACAACAATAAGTTGGATTTTGAAATTGCAAAAGGTTGTTGCACTTTCAACAATTGAAGCAGAGTATGTTGATGCTACAAAGGCTAGTAAATAAATGATTTGGTTACAGAGTTTTCTAGAGGAATTGGGAAAGAAGTAGGAGAATAACAAGTTGTAATATGATAGTGAGAGTGTCGTTCATCTTGCAAATATTCTCATGTATTTGAGAGGTACTATTACTTGTGCATTATATTTTGGAGGTCCAGACATTGTTCTACATGGATATGTTGATTCAAATACGACGGGTGATAAAGATAGCATGACGAGCACCACACGATATGTTTTTACTGTAGGTGGAACAACAATAAGTTTGATTTTGAAACTGCAAAAGGTTGTTGCACTTTCAACAACTGAAGCAGAGTGTGTTGGTGCTACAAAGGCTAGTAAAGAAATGATTTGGTTACAGAGGTTTATGGAGGAATTAGGAAAGAAGCAGGAGAATAACAGGTTGTACTGTGATAGTGAGAGTGCCACTCATCTTGCAAAGAACTCAACTTTCCATTATAAGACTAAGCATATACAACTTAGGTACCATTTCATACAATCTATCTTGGAAGATGGAAAATTGAATTTGGAAAAGATACATACTAGCCAAAATCCTGCAGATATGTTAACAAAGGTAGTAACCAAGGAGAAACTAAGTTCATGCTTAGTTTTAGTTGGCCTTCAAGCATGAAAGTGAAGATGAGAAATTTTTCAGGTCTAAGGTGGATCATAGTCCAACAAGTACAACAACAATGGAGTTGTTGTGACCAGTGTCCAAGTGAGAGATTGTTGGTTGTGGAGCTTGATTATCTTCCTGATTCAAAGGTTTGTTTCAACCATGTTTGGATCCCATTTCTTGATCGAGGGAGGGGGGGGGACTTCCCCCCCCACTATTGTCGTCATGGGAGTCCAGAGGGGAGGGGCAATGACAAGAAATGGAGCCCCCCCTGGCGGGGGATTCCGGGGCAGTGCCCCCGAAGCAAATTTTTGGGAAAAATTGCCTTGTAAAATATTGTAATTTCGTAGTCAATATGGACCGTTCATTATAAGGTCGCAAATATGACGATAGAAGTTATGATAGGTATTTTTACCCTAGAAGGAAACACTCTTTGTGTATGAGGGAATTGTATTGTGGATGTGTATGAGAGTGAATATTGTATTATGAGAGAGGAGACTATGAGAAATAAAAGAGGAATTTACAATGGGTGTGTTGTAGGCTGCATCCCTTCAATTGCTGGATAATAATAAAGGAAGGACCTGCCAATTTCTCTAGTGGACGTAGCCCAAACTGGGTGAACCACATATATCTGTGTCTCTATTGTATTATGTATCTTCTGTGTTTTATTTCCGTATTTTTTTTTATTTTATTGCTCCGCGATCTTGTTTTTCTAACACAAACAAACTTTAATATTAATTCAAATACAACATATGCCATATAGAGGTTAAGACACAAATGGTGGTGTGATGGTAATGGGGCTTGTGTTAAGGCTTCAGAGGTTATGGAGGTCACGAGTTCAACCCTCGTTGACTCCATAATTTTAATATACCTTAACCATCACTGGCCAATGGGGGGCTTCCATGTGGCGGCCTCTCATTGGCTCGTACTTGCCACTTGTCAATATACCATTCGTCCACCTGGAGGTACGATTTGCCCAATGATCTACCAACTCAATTTCCAACTGAATATGCCATGTAACCTATTGTACGACCATGTTCCATGTGTCACCCTTGCAGTGGTGACACGTGTCACCTCTTTTTCCCCATGTACTTTGACCTTCAACCTGGTTAACTTGAACTTTGACCGCTTATATATTTTGCATACGAACTCCGTTTAACTTTCCATTTGCACCGTTGGAAAGATGACTATGAACTCTACACATTGATGCCATTTTTGGGACAATTTGAGATGGTTGAATTTTGAGCATTTATGGATACCTTGGGACCTCTGTGAGCATTTTAGATCCTCTTGGACCTTTGTGAGCGTTCCTTAGATCCTCCTGGATCGTTTAATCCCTCCCAAATACATCAAGATAGTTATCCATAATCTCCTTGAATCTTTGTGTTATTACCATTGCGACACCTCTTAACAAAAGGGTCTAATATGTGAATTGCGAGCATTGAATCAGCTTAACTCATTTCACTATTTTGTTCCCCAAAAAATTCCAATTTACCCTTTCTTGTTTTATCTTTCTCCTTAGAGTTTCTACCATTATAATGTATAACATAGAGGAGAGAAGAAAACCCTACCTAAGTCCTCAAGAGCCTTCAAAGAATGAAGCAGACCTACCATTCACCAATGGGGCAATCCAAAGCTTACTTATGAATTCTTTTATCCACACTTTGAATTGAGACTTCAAGCCAAAATTTTTGGGTACTTCAAAGAGGAGTCCATCCATCGGTCTATTAAAGGCATTAACCATGTCTAGTTTTATTACAATTCATTTTTCTTTATTTACCCAACTGGAGTGTATGGCCTCCTCAACTAAGTCGATATTGTTTGTAATATGTCTCTTCATTACAAAATCATTGTTCATTTTAGATAATACCTAGAAGGAGATAACTAAGTCTATTAGCCATAATTTTTGTTAGAATCTCGAAGGAAGTGTTACATAGGGATATGGGTCTAAATCTAGCAAAATGTTTTGAGTTATTTTCTTTGGGGATAAGTGCTATAAAGAATGAGTTTATCCCCACTCCTAGTTTTAGCTTTCTTCTGGTTCCATTTAGCATTTGATAGAGATCATACTTATTGATGTTCCAGGATGATATATAGAAATGGATGGTAAATCCATCTAGCCCTAGTGCCCTGTCTAGCTCAAGATCCCATATAATATCGATTACGTAATATTCTTTAATATTTTTTTTATCAAAGAGTTATTTTCACCATCTGATATGTTAGCACTCTGTAATTTCTCAGGTTGAGGAAGAAGTTGACAGAGGTAACTACAAAACCACTTTGGAGTCTAGGATCTAGCCCTCCTAGACTCAGAGAGGGATCTCTCTATAAGATTTAGCTTTGTTTGCTGGAAATTTCAGGTTAGTTATGATAGTGCAAGGTTTGGTTTTTTGAATCGTTGGTTGGGACAAAGAAGATGGACCATTGGGAAAATGGAGTCAAAGAGGCTGTGTTCAATCAAGACAGGTTCTACAAGAAACATTACAGGGCAGGATAGGCACTTTGTTGGATTCTTAAGATTGTTGAGTGATGTGAAAGGAAAGTTGAAAAGATAGGATTGTACCAGAGCAATCAAGAATTATGGGATTGAACTTCTAGTAGAAAACATGGAAATTATTCACAGCCAGAGGTAGAGTGTACATTTAAACAAATTCTTCTCCTAATCTTCTGCTCAATAATTCAGAAGTTATGGATAATAGCTAAAAAACAATGAAAACACATATACAAAGATAGATGCACTTCACCAACATAAGTGACACGTGAATACTGTAATTACATCTGTATTACTGAAAATTGATCAAAGGGGGCTCTGTGAGATGCTTTACAAATTTTATCATATCCTACGTGTAGGTACCAACCCATAATACTTCGAAATGGGAAGTATTTATCAGTTGTTTACAAAGGATCCTGTCATAAATGAGCAGGATTTATTTTAAGAAAGATCTAAACTAACTATTACAATCATAGAGGTTTGTTGAGATTCATTCAGAGGTCTAGCATTGTTTTTATGGGATCTATGGGTGATCCGTGCCTTTGAATCTGATCTCTTTTCCATATGTTCTTTTGACTTTTTGCCTCCCGAAATTCTGAAAAATAGGGTCCAGTGATCTCTTTGAATATCTCAATCTAAAATAGCTTTGTAAAATCTGGGGGAGGTTTTTGTATACCATCTTGTTGTGAGCAAAAAAATCTCTTAGTTTTTTTAAATTCATCTCCAACTGTCTGGGCTCTACGTTTGAAAAATATGTGTTAAACAGAAAAATCACGAATCCCGAAAAATGGGGCTCAAAGATGCTCTCGTTTCTCCCAAGATGTCTGAGATATGCTAAATCTAGGAGAGGTTATTGTAAATTGGCCCGTTCTGAGAAAAAACCTCTTTCCGTTTCTCAAAATGGGCCTTGGTTATCCTGGAAATTTCCTCGGGAGATGACTGGTCAAAACGGTTTTAGGAGGAGGAAAGTGGTTACATAGGGACAAGTGTCAAATAGGGATATGGGATGAGTGGAGGTAAAAGTGTAAGTGGTAGGAAGAAGGGAAGTATAGGCGGAGAGGTATCGGGAGTGTGGAAGACATGTGGCATAAGGTGAGAGGAGGAGTAGATACGGGAGGTGAGGGGTATGAACAGGCGAGAGGGTGAGTGGAGGACATGTGTTGAGTAGGGAGAGGAGCGGTATCGGATGGTGGTTTGGCAGGATTTCGGAGGGGGGGGGGGGGTTTGAAATAATGTGGAGGCGCCACGTTGGGTGAAGTAAAACAACTTTTCGAACCCCCCCTACCGTTAAAAGCAGAAAGGTAGGGGGGTCCGAAATGCACCGAGGACCGTCGATCTGGGTGATGGGGATGCCGTCGATGATATTAGCGCAAGGGTTAAGTGCTACCTGCCAAACTGTCATGTCACCTTCTGAATTAGGATAAAAACATGCGTCGTGAAGTGCCAAGCTTGCATTTTAAGACTTTACAATATAATTTTATTTTCCCATGCTATAATAACCCAATTTAATCAACTTAAGGGTATATTTTAAAATGAAAACCCTGCTTATTTTCTCTCCTTTAGGAAATTATTTGCAGAATGAAATATCATTTACCACATAAAATCACTTAAGGAAGAAATTTCAATCACCATCTGATCCTATGAAATATAGGGTTATAACAGTGGCTCCACTTGGGGATGGTGCTCTCCTTGTGAGGTGCCAAGAACACCGTAGACTAAGTAGCCTTGTTCATTGAGCTCATCCCAAAACCTGCAACTTTCTCTGTCATGAAACCTCTATGACTGAAAATCAATTGATACTCTGGTCCAAACCTTAACTGAAGCAAGTTCACTCTGAAATCTGAACTGTACTCTAAAACTGAAAACTGAAACCAAAATGAAAATCAAATTGAAAAATTGCTGAAAGGAATGCTCGCCAAGGTGAGTTTTTTCACACACTCCTACCCTAATCTGCTGAAATTACTACTCAATTAGGTAATGGAAAAATGCCAATGAAGCCAATCCAACAATTGATCCAATAACTTCGCTCTTTCATAGTTTTTAACAAAACTCAGATCTGGAGTTTGTAAGGGCACTAGAAACTGATTGTCAGTTTGTTGTTCACAACATAGAGCTTTGGAACCATAAAAAACAAAAGATGTAGTGGAAATCGATTGGAATTCTAAAGTGAAAACTCTTCCATATAGATAGCTATGAGATCATGATAATTATAACCTATTTCTCGGTGTTCATAGTATTCAACAAATTCAAGGTCATAATTGGGTATTGCACATATGCTATCTACATCATCATACAACTTGTGATTTAACTGCAAATTTTCAGATAAGCTTTGTAATGAGACTCTTGCTGAACAAGATAGTGAAGCCGGTTGCCTGATCAAGTTTTTATCATCTTTGTTTGTAGGATCATAGTCAGCTAAAGGACTTTGGCTACATATATTATCCAACATATCAACTATTGGATCTTGGAGACACTGAGAAGACTGCTGCAATTAATCATGCAATGATTCCAATGAGGCTACATGATTTTCTATAGGTTTACCAGTCCTTGCTTCTGAGATATTAGCAACATTTTTCTTCAAAAACTGGAATGAATAAAAACTTAATGGTACAAAATTATGCTGCATCAATTCATCTGTGGTTTGAAAATCAATATAACTCAAGGGCTGTAATTCCAGAGCCAGAACAACTTCCATATCACAAATGACATTTTCAACTCACTCATTAGAAAATTCTTTATTCCTACTGTTGAAAACTTGTTGGTCTGCTTGCTTATAGATTCCTCTCAGAAATTGAAGAGGAGAAACACAAGGGCATAGAATTTTCACTTACTTTGAAATTTTTTGCATTTTCCTCATTACTGTCATGATTAATATGCACAAGCTGATTGTCATATTTGAGCTGATGGAACTGAGCTTCTTCCTCCCAGAAATATGTTGCTGATTGCTTTGAAGAGCCACCCTTGATGTAGTCATCATCATATTGATCATACTTGGGTAGATCATCTATATAAGAAAATTCATCAATCATACACATTAGATCAACTGATTGCTCCTCCACAAGCTGATTTTGAGTTTCATCTTTGTCCATGTCGTGAAGTGAATACATAAAATAATCATTTTCTGATCTATGATACCCAGGATAAACAACAAAATGTTTAGGAACAATGACCCTTTCTTTCTCTGCAAAAAATGGAATATGGTGTTTTGTAACAACAAGTTCATCTCTCATGATAATCTTGTGCATCATTTCTTTCATTGTGCTTGCCAGAATGTTTAGTTTCACTTTTGAAGATGTCAGATGCTCCTCTATGTTTTCCATCTCTTCTACCTTTAACTTTGACTTTTTGATCAACAAATTAGCTTCTACACCAATTGCACTGTTTTGCATTTCTTCAAGTGTTGTAGTATTCCTTTCTCTCAATTGAAATGCCATTTCTGGATCAAAGGCATCCAGGTAGTGTAAGAGAGCTAAACCAGGAGGAGGTTTTATATCAATAGGCATTGAATGGTAGACTTGATTGAACCTGGCTGAAAAGTGCTGCACTGTTTCTCCTGGCTGTCTTTTCAAATGATCATATTCTTCTAAAATGAGAAAATGATTCCTCTTGATTACCCATTTATCAAGGAAGACTTTCACAAACTCATGGAAATCACCAATGCTTACAACTGACAAATTTTTGAACCACTCTTTAGCTTTACCTTGCAAAGATAAAGAAAAATCCTAATATAGACATCATCTTCTTCAACCTAAAAAATGTCAAGAAAATGTTCAAAACCCTGAATGTGTTTTTCAGCAGTGATGTTACCATAGTCTCCATCAAACCTAGGATGATATTTGTAATAATTTGCAGGGAAATCATGGAGTATAGGAGGTAAGACAAGAGGCTTGTATCTATCTGGAATTTTAACAGGTGTAGGAGTATGTACATGAGCCATAAGATCAGGCCTAATATTTTGAGGCTCATCAAGTTGGATATGATCAATATCAGTTTCAACAGCATGGTCTTGACCAGGATCATGAAAAGAGAAGAAATAATTAAAAATAAAGCCTATTCTGTCTTGGATAAAATCCGAACTTGAATACGTGATATTTATAGATTGTCTTGCCATGATTCAGGTTCTTCCTCCAGTGGAGTCTTTGATTTGAAACTGATTGGATTTGCCAGGTGAATGATTCAGCCTTTTAGTGTGTGATCACTGTCCACCATCAGTAATCATATCTGGAACTTGATATGCTTTTTTGAGGAACATGAAATGTTCATTCCCCATTATGGTCGCCACTATGTTAGCACTCTGTAATTTCTCAGGCTGAGGAAGAATTTGATAGAGGTAACTACAAAACCACTTTGGAGTCTAGGATCTAGCCCTCCTAGACTCAGAGAGGGATCTCTCTATAAGATTTAGCTTTATTTGCTGGAAATTTTAGGCTAGTTATGATAGTGCAAGGTTTGGTTTTTTGAATCGTTGGTTGGGATAGAGAAGATGGGTCATTGGGAAAATGGAGTCAAAGATGCCGTGTTCAATCAAGATAGGTTCTACAGGAAACATTACAAGGCAGGATAGGCTCTTTGTTGGATTCTTAAGATTGTTGAGTGATGTGAAAGGAAAGTTGAGAAGATAGGATTGTACCAGAGCAATCAAGAATTCTGGGACTGAACTTCTAGAAGAAAACATGGAAATTATTCACAGCCAGAGGCAGAGTGTACATTTAAACAAATTCTGCTCCTAATCTTCTGCTGGATAATTCAGAAGTTATGGATAATAGATGAAAATCAATGAAAACACATATACAAAGACAGATGCACTTCAACAACATAAGTGACACGAGAATCCTGTAATTACATCTGTATTACTGAAAGTTGATCAAAGGGGGCTCTGTGAGTTGATTTACAATGTTGATCCTATCCTACGTGCAAGTCCCAACTCATAATACTTCGAAATGGGAAGTATTTATCAGTTGTTTACAAAGGATCCTGTCATAAATGAGCAAGATTTATTTTAAGAAAGATCTAAACTAACTATTATAATCATAGAGGTTTGTTGAGATTCATTCAGAGGTTTGGCACTGTTTTGATGGGATCTGTGGGTAATCTGTGCCTTTGAATCCGATCTCTTTTCCATCTGTTCTTTTGACTTTTTGCCTCCCGAAATTCTGAAAAATAGGGTCCAGTGATCTCTTCGAATATCTCAATCTGAGATAACTGTGTAAAATATGGGGGATTTTTTTGTATATCATCTTATTATGAGAAAAAACCTCTCTTGGTTTTTTGAAATTCATCTCCAACTATCTGGGCTTTGCATTTGAAAAAGATGTGTCAAACAAAAAAATCATGAATCCCGGAAAATGGGGCTCAAAGATTCTCTTGGTTCTCCCCAATTGTATCAGATATGATAAATCTGGGAGAGGTTATATTGAATTGGTCCATTCTGAGAAAAAAAATCTTTCGGTTTCTCAAAATGCGCCCTGGTTATTCTGGAAATCTCCTCGAGAGATGACTGGTCAAAATGGTTTTGGGAGGAGGAAAGTGGTTATGTATAGGATGACGTGGGGACAAGTGTCAAATAGGGATATGGGATGAGTGGAGGCGGGAGTGTAAGTGGTAGGAAGAAGGGAATTATAGGCGGAGAGGTGGAGAGGTATCGGGAGTGTGGAAGACATGTGGCATAAGGTGAGAGGATGAGTAGATAAGGGAGGTGAGGGGTATGAATAAGCGAGAGGGTGAGTGGAGGACATGTGTTGAGTAGGGAGAGGAGTGGTATCGGATGGTGGTTTGGCAGGATTCCGGAGGGGGGGGGGTAGGTGGTAAGAGGATTTGAGAAGGGGGTGGTTTGAAATAATGCGGAGGTGCCACGTTAGGTGGAAGAAAACAACTTTTCGGACCCCCCTACCGTTAAAGGAAGAAAGGTTGGGGGGGTCCGAAATGCGTCGAGGACCGTCGATCTGGGCGATGGGGATGCCGCCGAAGAGATTAGCACAAGGATTAAGTGCTACCTGCCAAACTGTCATGTCACCTTCCGACTTGGGATAAAAACATGTGCCGTGAAGCGCCAAGCTTTCATTTTAAGACTTTACAATATAATTTTATTTTCCCATGCTATAATAACCCAATTTAATCAACTCAAGGGTATATTTTAAAATGCAAACCCTGCTTATTTTCTCTCCTTTGGGAAATTATTTGCAGAATGAAATATCATTTACCACATAAAATCATTGAAGGAAGAAATTTCAATCACCATATGATCCTATGAAATATATGGTTATAACATGATACAACATTGGTAATGGCTTGGACCATGTCTCACATTGTTGTATTTGAGGTTGGTGTTTCTTTTTTGTACTAGATTTCAAAGTGTTCATGGGGAATAATAGGGGTTCCTTAAATATGGAGACCTTTCTTACATTCTCTAGAGCTATTTCTTGCACATGATTATGTGTTTGTTGAGCTCGTTCTTGTTTATGAAAAAACTTTGTATTTATGTCTCCACCTTTTAGCCACAAGCTTCTATATTTCAAGCATCGATATCCTATTCATTTCTTAATGTGTGATTCTTATTCCCATCTAAATCTCTTTCTTTGGCCATTATTGCTATTGTTATCACTTCAATTTCCATGACAACTTGTAGATTGGCTAGATTTTGGTGAGCTTCTTCACTCTCTTTTGATGGAGAAGAGAAGGGATATTTACCTCGTTCCTTCAACTTTTGTTTGGTTTCTTTGATATTTGATTCCTAAAAAAATGAGGTATGGCCTTGGACCCCAGTGGTTCCTTGCTTCTTCTATGATCTCCCAAGTGGAGGGGCTTTGTAACTAGAGTGGATTGAATTTAAACAAGATCAAACCATAATTTTCATCAACTTGGAAATTGAGGAAGATGGGTTTGTGATAGGAGGCTAGCAACAAAAGAATGAATGAAGAGATAAAATAATTTACCAAGAGAAAGGAGATTAGGATTAGGAATCTATCTATCCTTTCAACAATGTGTCACGACCCTATCCTTTTACTAGTCCACGCGTATTTCCCTTTCTTTGGATTTAGATCAAATAAATCCTAATTTGTTATCAAATCATCCACTCTCTCTCTTATTGAATCTCTTATGAAGTTTCCAATGTTTTTTTCTTCCAAGAAAAAATATGTACTAAGATCTCCCACAAGGATCCTATTGGAGATAGGAAAGAAGTCTCCAAAGGACCACAAAGAGATCCAACATTCTTCTTTCTCTTTGTAAGGAATTAGCACATAAATGTTAAAAAGATGAATTTGTCGCCTCATGGATTTGATGACAAACAAATATTATACCTAGTGTTGAGATACATGTGTATGGAGGGTCTAAACCACAATTTGATCCCAAAGTGTGCAAAGTTTCCCAAAGGCTCCCCTTGCATTGACTATTTTTTCTTTAATACACTTCCATGATTTGGATTTTCGTGGCATCATGATGTTTTCATTCAATTTTGTTACATGAAGGGATTGATATTTGTTTTTTCTGCGCGTATCATGTATCTCATTAATTCTAATTTTTTCTCCGCACCCATACCCCTGCAGTTCTATGACAACGTCCTCATTTCTTAATTGCAAGGGTTTTCTTCTATTGTTGAAGGTAATGTGAAAGGTTAGTTGTGATTTAAGTACCTTGTGCCCATTGGTTTCATATTCTCTTATTTCTTTATCGGTTTTTCATCCATTTTTTTTCTATATTTTGGCTTCTTTATTGTTGAAGGTAATCTGGAAGGTTAGTTGTGATTCAAGTACCTTGTGCCCATTGGTTTCATATTCTCTTATTTCTTTATCGTTTTTTCATCCAATTTTTTCTATATTTTGGCTTCTTTTTCCTCTTCTTGTTGTTGTTGCTAGAAATATTTCTTTTAAGTTTGGACACTAAAAGAGTGTTGACTTTTTCAGGGGAAATGATAGGAAGGGTTCATAAACTTTAGGGCATTCAAGGGAAATTATTCCTACAAATTAGTGGTATTTTTTTGAGGGTCTATTAATTTAAAAGCAACTAGAGTCTACACATGAGAGATTAAGGGCTGAATTGGTGGGGTATAATGATAGAGGATGAAGGGACTACAGAGGACTGAGATTCTAATAAGTTTGGATATGAAAGAGTTGCATATCAGTTTGAGTTTTGGGAGGCTTTCCTTTTTGAGAAGTAGGTTTTACTGAGGGAGGATACTTGTTTCCATTGGATTTTTTAGTTTGTTGCCATTGCTCATTGTTCTCTTGAGGCTACATAGAAGTGGTAGAGCTCTAACAATCTTTGGAAAAGTGACTATCCTCATGGAAGGATTTCCATTTGAAAGGAAGTTGTTTGTAGTCCAATGTATCTAAGTGAGTCTACTCATCCAAAGATATATTTACAACGTTGGGTAACCCTTTTTCTAGATCTACCTCAACACAAATTTAAGCACAAGAAAGCATTCAATATTTTGGTTTGGATTTCTCAATGTATTTTTCAAGGGCACTTCCTATGAATTTTAGGGATTCATCATTACAACAATGAAGATGTAGTTGAGGAAGTTGTATACAATCCAGGGTTCTTCAAGCTTTATCAACAAAATTCCAAGGCACCAAATTTCTTGAGGTGAAAACCTGTTTTTTATGATGTAAAACTTGAGGAAGGGTTAAAAGTTTGCATTTTCCATCAAACATGAAATTGCATGGAATATTGGATTGTTGAAATGATCTTTTTTGACCTGCAAATCTCTGTTTTTAGTCAACTTGCTCGAGCTTATGGGATTTATCGGTAGAATATGTTCTAAGCGCAGTTGGACAGCAATTAATTTTCGTTGAAGGATCATTTCTATTTATTGTCAAAGAGGAGCTGGATTTATTGTCATGTAGAGCAGCATTAGGTCTCTGAATGTCTACCAAACTTGAGTTTGCAAGCCACCGGATGGTGCTGGCTAATTGAGATTTGTAAAATGGTTTTCCATATTTTCTGTAGCATTGATTCTCCAAGGTCGTGGCAAACATTTGTACGTCAAGGATTTCTTTTCCAAATCTTAGGCTGCTTTTCGCACTACAGTTTTCATCTTTGTCTTACAGTATCCCTTAGATTTTCTCTGGTACCATTTTTATGGCTGAGTCCTTTCTTTTCTTGATGGAGGCCATGCTTTGCACAAAATGCTTATTCAGCACGTAACAAGTGATCAAGCTTCCCATCTAATCGTGCACTGCCAATATTGCCAATATTTTGATCTCTCATAGTTGCTTCTGCCACTTGGAAGCTTCATCATATGAACTAGAAATATCCTCTTCTAACTCACTATTCCGAAATTCTGATTCCATATGTTCATATCCCATTACAGCTGTTCCGGCCTGCTGCCAATGATAACCTAAGGAATATTATTCTTCCCACAAGTACTAGATATTCACAAAAGCTCCTGTAGCTACTTAGACAATCGATTTGGATGTTTGCATGAATCACAAGCTTTTCCACACAATGACAAAGATACATGTTCTCTGAACTGTGTCAGGATTTTCTATCTCTGACAACCAGATCGTTCACAATATTCATCAATCAGCCCAAGATCACTCAGACATTTCTTGGGCATTACATCTTCAGACTTTTATAGTCTCATTTTTATTTTCAACTCTGTAAAAGTACAAATTCAACAAGTTCAACGAAAATGTTGTTAAAAGTTTTCTTAACAAAAGCTTTGTCTAATTGTAATACGTTTTGGTTTTTTCAGGATTCAGGGTAGGAAATCATAATTTTATGTTGTTTAAATTATATTTTTATCATAGAAATAGAATCAGTTTGCTAAAAAAATCACTAGACACCCAAATTATACAAAATAACTACTCAAATCTCCAAATCTAACAATTACTCACCCAATTTCAAACAAATATCACCTAAAAATATACCTAGAAAAAAAACAAAACTTACACAGTTTAAACCTACAGCCTTAAAAAATCGATCTATAAGTTTTGAAACATGTCACTTGTCATCGGTAAGATTACAAAATTGTCATCGCGCGGATCCAAGAGAATCTACTGGGAGCTTTTCAAACGTCAGTCAAAAGCTTTCAAAAGAAGTCGTGAGAATTTTTAAAGATCTCATCAGTGCATTTTAAAAGATCTTGTCCAGACATTTTAAAGGATTTCATCGGAGCAATTTGAAAAAAGCCATCAAGAGGATTTGAAATATGTCATCGAGAGGATTTGAACTTTATCATTTGAATTATGAATATGGTAAAACTACTACGCTACTAATTTTCGTCCATACAACTTTGAATGGCTGATCCAATTTTTGTAGAGCATAAAAAGGTAGACAGGGTTCTCAAACTAATGGTTACACATCCAACTCCAATGTCAAGATGGAAAACTTCACAGTGCGTGCTTTCATACTTGGTACTGGATTTCAATTTTGTTAGTTATGTTGAGTTTGGGGACCCCAAAAACTACTAGTAGCCTGTTTCAAAGATCGAAAGAACATTAAAATTGAGACCGAATTGGTCTGCAAAGGCATTTTTAATCTAAATTCCGAGACAATGTTTTTTAAATGAATTGTGTATGCTTATCTGGAATCTCTGTTATAATCTATGTTATACATGATTTTAAGGTATTTATGAATGTCAGGGTTATATGATTGCATTCTATGTTATACATGATTTTAAGGTATTTATGAATGTCAGGGTTATATGATTGCATTAATGGATTCAATGTAATTTTATTTAACAACACATAATCATTAATTCTCTGTTATAATTTATGTTATACATGATTTTAAGGTATTTATTAATGTCAGGGTTATATGATTGTATTAATGGATTCAATGTAATTTTATTTAACAACACATAATCATTAACTGAAATAAAAGAACAAAGAACAAATCCAAGGGAGCAAAATCTACACATAATCATTCATTGAAATAAAAGAACAAATCCAAGGGAGCAAATTCTATTTGATGAGGTTTTTAATTGAAATAAAAGAACAAAGAACACATCCAAGGGAGCAAAGTCTATTTGACGAGGCTTGTTTAGAAATAAAAAAAGAGTTCCCCTAAGTCTATTTATTTGGAACTGGTTGAGATCTTAATAAATCATTAAAGGGATTTTTTTTGGAAAGAGGAAGTCCATTAATTAAAGCAACCTAGGATTGGTAGACAAAAATATGTTAGTTTGGTGGATGAGTTTTAGAGCCTCTCCCAACTCTGTGAAATCATTCAACAACATTTTGCAATGTGAAATCATTCAACAACATTTTGCAATGTTATAGGAGCAAACTAGTTCCCTAAGTCTTATATGTGAGGTAGACAAAAATATGTTAGTTTGGTGGATGAGTTTGAGAGCCTCTCCCAATTCTGTGAAATGATTCAACAACATTTTGCAATGTTATAGAAACAAACTAGTTCCCTAGTCTTATATGCGAGTTTGATTATGTTATAATTTTTATTCATTATTGCTATTTCTAGTTATGAATTATCTTATATAATACAATATAATATTTTATATTTACTTTCACTTAGAGGATTTATAGGACCAAAAATTACAAAAAATACATTTGTAGCTTTGATGTCCTTTATCTCAAGGATGTATCACCTTGCAATATATTTCTTTTGGTGGTGTTCCAAAACATTTTTAATATAATGCCTATTTTTTGTTGTTGTCAAAATCAACAAACTATGTAAAGTATTCAAATCTTCATGTTGAATTGAATGCTTTTGTCTTATGTGTTAAAAAAAGGACAATGTATCATCACATGCATCTCATTCTCAATTTCTCATTGTTTTCAAAGTAAGCATAGACTTTCTTCTCTATTTATATTTTTCCATCTCCTTGTCTGAGTTGCTAGGTGACTCATTGTTTTCAAAGTAAGCATAGACTTTCTTCTCTATTTATATTTTTCCATCTCCTTGTCTGAGTTGCTAGGTGAAAATCAATAGGTTGATTTCATGTTGATAGAATCTCATTTTCTCACAAAGTTCTTGCCACAACTTCCAATAAATATTCTTACACATTTTTTAATCCATTTCATTCTATCAAAGTACCAATCCTTATCTTGAGATGCTACCTTTACTTGCATATGTAACCCATTTGTATCCATATATGCATTATTTTGATAATATATGTAATACATTTGGAAAATGATTCTCCTTCTAAACGCAACATACATGTTTCTGATATCATTATAAAGTAAGGGGTTTGTATTTTAACTCCCAATTCCTCTAATTAGAAATGTTTTTGAAATATTTCAAATTTCTTCCAAGATTCATTGGAGAGGTGAAGACCCCAAACATGATAACCATACAAAATATTGTTTGTACCAACGTTGTAAAGAAAATCTTCCTCAATTTTCAACTCCACAACTTAATTTCTCTACATTTATTTTAAATAGAATAAAGGGCCTTCATGTGCCCTCTTACCCATTTCTCCAAAAACAAGAGTTCCAATTATAATTACATTCAAATTCAAGGCCGAGGTACTTATAAGAAGGGACTAATTCCAATTTGTCACCATGGGATGTGATGAATATATTCTTATTACAAGTACCCACTATCATTGCCTTTGCTTTTCTTACATTATCTTTTATTTTAGAGTATATGTGAAATTTGCTTAGGTAATCAAGATCAACAAAAAAAAGCATATAATCTACTATGTGTATTCCTCCTCCCCCATTTTTCATGATTTAATCTTCTATCATATCTATAAATATGCCAAATAATGTTGGAGAGAGGGAACGTCATTGTTTCACCATGCTAGCACTTCTGATTTTGAATTTCCTACATCTAGTTGGATCGTTTATTGATACCCTCATTTTTGCAATAATCTTTTCATATAAGCAAAATTAACTTTTCACGACTCTAGTGAAATTTCTGATTTCACGATTATTTCGGAAAGTTTTATTGGAGAGACTATATGGAAGGCTTTCGCCAAATAGAGAAAGAAAAGATAGATGTTATTCCTTTCCGCCTCCTTTCTCAACAACAACTCTAAGAGTTACTAAGCACTCAATGGTTGAATATTTAGGTAGAAAACCACCTTGAGAAGGAACGACATTGTTTTCTTCTACCTATTTACTTATCTTCTACTCTAGAATGGTTCCAAATATCTCAATAAAAATGCTGCTAACCAGGACGGTTCTATAAATTCTCACATTATTTATATCACTACCTTTGTGACTAGGTGTCACTTTACTAACCTACCAATTTAAAGGAAACTCATGTTATATGACCTAATTGAATATATCCTTGAGAAATACTCACAAAGGTGGACATCACCATTTGACCATTTGAGTGTTTAATCCATTAGGATCATGCACCTTTTCATTGGAAAACTACTTAATTCCTGCCTTCATATCTTCATATTCTTTGGTTTTTTTACTAAAAATCCATGTTGGAATCCTAATTTCATGGATATATGCAATAATTTCTTCCTTATCTCTCTCATTTGATTGAGAGTTTTGTGAATGTTCAAAAATATGTAATAATTTCATGGATATATGCAATAATTTTTTTCTTATATATAATATTGAAATATATTCAAAAATATATATCCATTTGAATTTGTGCTGTTGTCATTTGTCTTAGTTTTAATTAATATATTAATATTTTTAATACTTTAATATTAATGTATTAAGCCAGTTTAGATCCATCTTAATCTTGGATCTATCAAGCATCTAAAGAACATCAAATCTTTTGAGGTGAAAACCTGTATTTTAAAATGCAAAACTTGAGGAAAGATTAAAGGTTTACATTTTCCATGAAACATGAAATTACATGAAATATTAAATTCTTGAAATGGTATTTTCTAACCTGCACATCTATGTTTTTAGAAAACTTGCTGGAGCTTATGGAATTTGTCGGTAGACTACGTTCCAAGCCCAATTGGACAGCAATTAATTTTCGTTGAAGGATCATTTCTATTTATTGTCAAAGAGGAGCTGGATTTATTGTCATGTAGAGCAGCATTAGGTTCTCTCCAACTTGAGTTTGCAAGCCACCGGATGGTGCTGGCTAATTGAGAGCTGTAAAATGGTTTTCCATATTTTCTGTAGCATTGATTCTCCAAGGTCGTGGCAAACATTTGTACGTCAAGGTTTTCTTTTCCAAATCTTAGATTTTCATCCTTGTTGCACTACAGTTTTCATCTTTTGTCTTACAGCATCCCTTAGATTTTCTGGTACCATCTTCATATGGCTGAGTCCTTTTTTTTGCTTGATGGAGGCCATGCTTTGCACAAAATACTTATTCAGCACATAATAAGCGATCAAGCTTCTCATCTAGTCGTGCACTGCCAGTGTTTTGATCTCTCATAGTTGCTTCTGCCACTTGGAAGCTTCATCATATGAACTAGAAATATCCTCTTCTAACTCACTATTCCGAAATTCTGATTCCATATGTTCATATCCCATTCCAGCCTACTGCCAATGATAACCTAAGGAATATTATTCTTCCCACGAGTACTAGATCTTCCCAAAAGCTCTAGACAATCGATTTGGATGTTTGCATGAATCAGCTTTTCCACACAATGACAAAGATACATGTTCTCTGAACTGTGTCAGGATTTTCTATCTCTGACAACCAGATCGTTCACAATATTCAACCATCAGCCCAAGATCACTCAGACATTTCTTGTGCATTACATCTTCAGAGTTTTA